>CAUYQG010052880.1:0-15334 GCA_963574415.1 Tarsius wallacei
GGATTAGAAGAATTAACATTATTAAAATAACCATATTTCCCAAAGAGTAATCTACAAATTCAATGCTATCCCTATCAGACTACCAACATTATTTTTCACAGAGTTAGAAAAAGCAATCCTAATATTAATATGGAACCAAAAGGAGCCAGAATAACCAAAGCAATCCTAAGCAACAAGAACAAAGCTGGAAGAATCACATCACCTGAGTTCAAACTATACTACAAGTCTGTTGTAACCAAAACAGCATGGTACTGGTACAAGAGCAAACACATGGACTAAGGGAACAGAACATAAAATTCAGAAATAAACGCAAATACTACAACCAACCAATCTTTGACAAAGCAGACAAAAATATACACTGGGGAAAGGACACCCTATTCAACAAATGGTGCTGGGGAAAATTGGATAGCTGCATGCAGAAAAATGAAACTTAAGTCATATCTCTCCCCATATACACAAAATTAACTCAAGATGAATTCAAGACTTAAATGTCAGACCTGAAACCATAAAAGTCCTAGAAGGAAACCTAGGAAAATCTCTTATGGACATTGGCTTAGACAAAGAATTTATGGTAAACACCAAAAGCAAATGCAACTAAAAGAAAAATAAGTGGGACTTATACTAAAACTCTTCTGCACAGCAAAAGAAATAATCAACAAGAAAAAACAGGCAACCTACAGAATGAGAGAAGATAATTGCAAACTATTTTTCTCACAAGGGACTAATATTCAGAACCTACAAAGAACTCAAACAAATTGGCAAGAAAAAGCAAGTAACCCCATTAAAAAGTGGGAAAACAACAAGAATAGACATCTCTCAAAAGAAGATATACAAATGGCCAACAAACATATGAAAAAAATGCTCAACATCTCTCATAATCAGGAAAAATGCAAATCAAAACCACAATGAGATACCACCTTACACCTGTCAGAATGGCTATTATCAAAAAATCAAAAAGCAATAGATATTGGCATGGATGCAGAGAAAATGGAACACATATATTATTGGTGGGAGTGTAAATTAGTACAACCTCTATGGAAAGTAGTATAGAGATTACTCAAAGAACTAAAAGTAGAAATATCATTTGATCCAGCAATCCCACTGCTAGGTATCTGCCCTAAAGAACAGATGTTGTTACGTTAAAAGGACACCTGCACAAACATGTTCATTGCAGCATGATTCACAATTGCAAAGTTGTGGAATCAACCTAAATGCCCATCAACCAATCAGTTGATTGAAATGTGGTATATATACACCATGGAATACTACGCAGTCATTAAAAATAATGAAATCATGTCCTCTGCAGCAACATGAATGGAGCAGGAGATCATCATCCTAAGTAAACTGACTCAGAATCAAAAAAGCAAACAGCACATGTTCTCACTCATATGTAGGAGCTAAATGGCCATAAAGAAATAATAAGCACTGGGGACACCAATAAGGGGGGAGGCAGGAGGTGGGTTAGGGCTCAAAAACTACTTACAGGACACAATGTTCACTATCTGGTGAGTGGGTCACCTGAGATGAAAGCCCCACCACTATACAATATGTACATGTAATAAATACATATATGCACCCCTGAATCAAAAATAATAAATAAAGAATTTGAAAAAATAAAGAGAAAAGAAGAAAAAATATAAATAAAAAATAAATAAAATAACTGAAGCCACCCTCTAAATGAAGAACATAGTTCAAACAGGGTTAACACCTCATTGCAGTTAAGAGGCACTCCATGCTCTCTCACTAATAACACGAAATCATTGACTTGATACTTTAAAAAGGGAGGGGCTTTCCAGAGTGTGATTAAATGCAAATTTGCTGTCTGCCTTGCAGGGTTGGTGAGTGATAGGATGACTACATTGAGAAAACCCTTTTTTAAAAGGTGCATAAAACTACTGTTAAATGAGGACACAGGGCAGCAAAGGTGGCCACTGGCAAGAGGGCCAGCTTAGGATTTGGAGTGTGGAAAGTTGATGTACTCTAAGTTCCATTTTTGCTGGTTTGTTTTGTTGTTGTTTGTATGTGTATGCTTGTTTTTCTTCCCTTCTTTCATTTCAATAATATGTAATTAAGTAAGATTAGTAACAATGACAAGTTAACCATTCCTAAGTCCGAAGTGATCAGTTTGTTTTTTCTCTTTATACGTTTTCATGCTCCTTATATTAACTCAGAGCCCACAACACAATAGGAATTCAAGGAATATGTCTGAATTTATAAGTGAATAAATGTTCAAAGTCTGAGAACATGTAGAAATAATCACTGTACCATTCCAGATTTTTTAAATGATCACAAAGGGTTTATTCTACAAAACTGAGGGTCCAATTGTAAAGCATAATCTATCACACATGCATTTTAACTTGTAACACCATCTCATTTATATTAGAACTGCCAATAAAAGAATGAAATAAATATGTCATAGATTTAACATTATTATGTTTTCAATTTCACATTTGTGACCTTAATTTTTGTAATCAAAATCAAGCAAGACAAACATGTTTTTGTCATATATAGATTGAGCTCTATGTCAATGAAAGTAGTTATGCACACAGAATGATGTCAGGAAGCCATATGGAATCACCAGCCTACACTTCTTCCACAACACATGAAATTCTTATGTTGCCATCACTCCCTTGGGTTTACATTTTGCTCTCCAAGCATGAAAAGTACATACAAAGCCGGGCTCAGTGGCTCAGCCTGTAATCCCGCGCTTTGGGAGGCTGAAGTGAGTGGATTGCCTGAGTCCGCGGGTTTGAGACCCACCTGGGCAACTTGGCAAGACCTCACCTCTACAATAAATCAAAAATTAGCCGGGTGTGGTAGAGCGTGCCTGTAGTTTCAGCTACTCGGAAGGCTGGGGCAGAAGGATCGCCGGAGCCGAGCAGGTGGAGGCTGCAGTGGCTGAGAGCGGCCACTGCACTCCAGTCTGGGCGACAGAGTGAGACTCCAACTCAAAAAAAAAAAAAAAAGAAAGAAAGAAAAGTACATACGATAGGGGAACAAAAAAAAACCCCGGAATTTATTTATTAAAAATTGTATATTTTCTAATTGTGTTTTTATTCTTACATGTTTAAACTTCAGTCACCTTCAAAGTACTCTCCATTTGAAGCAGTACACCTATCAAGATGCTTTTTCCATTGTTCAACACAGTTTTGAAACTCATCGATTTTTATGCCTTTTAGTGCTTCTGCCATTTTTTTATTTCACCTCGTCCACATCGGCAAAACAATCTTCCTTTGAGGACTTTTTCATCCCGGGAAACAAACAAAATGTTGCCTGGGAGAAGTGGGGTGAATAGGGTGTGTAGGGCATCAGGAGTCATGTCATTTTTGGTCAAAAACGGCTGAACACTCAGCACAACGTGGGCAGGTGCACGTGTAAATCACCCATCATGAAATGGGGAAATGCGTTCAAAGAATCTTGAAAAAAAAACCCACTTAAGCCCAACTCAGCCTCTCACAATGGTAGCTATTGCACAGATGCTGTTGGGTTCCTAGAACACTTACCTAGCCAGGGAAGTCTGCACTACAAGGGGCCTGTTCTTTAACAGGTTTTTGGTGAGTTCCCTCATATAATACAAGAGAAGGGTAGGAAGACATGTGTACACACTCTTTTGATCAGAGTAGCTGACCGCCATTTTGGATAATGGGGAATACATGTGGTAAGACAAGTAAGTTTTGATGATTGGGGAGGATGGGGTGCACGAATTGAAGCAACCCAGAGCTTGGACACACCAGGTGACCAAACATCCAGGTATCCAAGAAATAACACTGGAAGACAGGAGCCATGGGCAAGGCTTAAATAAAAACTCTCACAATTCTGCCTCTCCTGCATATAGCTATGGGGGAAGCTGCCATAACACACAACCTCCTCCTACCACCACCAATAAACTGCTCTATTTTTTAACTTCAAGCAGGCACTCAATAAAAGTTTGTGGGTATTTTTATTAGAGACTCTAATATAGGGTTCAAAATGAATCATTATGTTGACTCACTCATGTTGAATTCTTAAAAAGCCAAACACCCTTCAGCAAATCCAAGCTAAGCAAAAAAAAAAAAAAAAATGCCATGTTAATATAAGAAATTTAAAACTGAATTAACTTAATCCTTAAGAATCTAGATTTTTCACTTGTTTTTATTAGAAATCTCCTTATACTCTCAAATGCCAATTTAGTAGTATGCAAACATACTCCAATGGCATGTTTCTCTTTCCCTACTATGTAACTGAGAATAAAAACTAAACATTGATTTGGGGCACATAGAAGAAAATCATTTGTTTAGTGAGATAATTGACACTACTGACCCATGGGGCTATTAAACATGTCCCTTCAGTTGTTTTGTCTGGCAGTGTTGACAAAGTTGCACAAAGTGATTCATAAACCTTCAGCTGGACTTTTCTTTAGCCAATAGTCTATATTTCCACCACCAGCCAAGTAAGTTAGGAGGAGAGGAGTAATCTGTGATTAGGAACCAGGGTGGGGGACATTAAATCCATACCATTTATTTATTTACTAGTGTCTTTCAGCAATCAGAAACCTATGGCTATTTGAGGAACCCTCTAAAACTGCAATCGCTTAAGGAAATGATACTGATATGTATCAGAGACGGACAAGACCAAAAAGTTAAAACTTCTAAACTTACGAAGGGAGACTGAGATAACAAACTACTGGTGAAATACGAAGGGTAGTATATGAAGTAATTTTTGAAGGTCCCCTTCTGAACTTAAATGTATTGCTTTTTATCAAAGGCCATAAAACAGATTGCATTATTTGATTTATCTTCAAATACGACAGCAATCATATTTCCCTTCATGTAAGGCAACAAACAAAAGGAACTTGGGCATGAACCAATCTGTGTGTCTATGTGGAAACAGAGTGAGAGCAAGAGTAAGACAGTGAGAGAGAGAGAGTGAGGGTGAGAGAGAAAGAAAGAGAGGGAGAGAGAGAAAAAGACAGAAAGAGAGGGAGAGTTCATCTACATGACTCCTGTTGCTCCTGCATAGCATTTACCACAAGGTAAACAGCAAAAAAAATCGTTGGTTGTGTCTATAAAGCGTTAGCAAATGTTAGAAGTCAGGGCATGAAGGCCAGGGGTGGTGGTGCACACCTTTAATCCCAGGAGAATCACTTGAGCCCAAGAGTTCAAGACCAGCCAGGGAAATATATTGAGACCTCATCTCTTTAAAAATAAAACAAAATTTTAAAAATTAGCCAGACATGGTGGTAGTCCCAGCTACTCAGGAGCCTGAAGTGAGAGGATCGCTTGAGCCCAGGAATTTGGGGCTGTAGTGAGCTATGATGGTGCCACAGCACTCCAGCCTGGGCAACACAGTAAGACTCTTTCTAACAAATAAAACTAAATTAAAAAGTCAGGCCATGAAATCCTTGGGTAAAATGTTCACATAACTTGATTGGTAGATACCAAAGATAAAAATGAATTACTTGGGAACTTCTATAATGTCAGTTGTCAATCCCATTCCAACATGTTTCCTATCTGCCTATTTACAAAATGGCTTAGCCCCTGTAAAGAAACACATTTGAAAATCGCTTTTTGACAAAACTGGTGCAAAAAAATATTAACTCTTTTTCTTTTTAATCAAGTAAAAGAAAGGGATCATTCTTTGAGAATGATAGAAAGAAGCCCTGGGTTGAAGGTAGGGCTCTGGAATGCCTTTACCCAAAGAATATTATTTTTGCCCATCAGTTGAATGTACTTCAGATAGCACTCCACTGAAGATGTGTTTTGAGTCAGCCAGAGAAAATGCAAAGTGCAGGCCTCTTAGCTTTAGATGGAGACCAGCGGGGGGTGAAATATCTCTACTACTTCCCAAAGGTTACACTTTGTATATTTTCATTTAGATAATATTCTTGAAGTGCCAAAAAAATACAGAAATAATGAAGAACAAATTAGTGGCTACCAGTGATTAAGGAGGGTGTAACAACTACAGGAATGTGGAATGTGGGTATGGCTACTTTAGGAGGGATCCTTTTGATAAGGAAAATGCTGTTTCTCAACTAAATGAATATCGTTATGTGTGCAGCATTGTAATGTAATTTTGCAAGATGTTATCATTAAGGGAAACTGGATAAAGGGTACATGGGCTCTCCCTGTATGATTTCTTAAGACTATATGTGAATCTATACTTATCTCCAGATAAAATGCTTAGTTAAAAATAACATGGATCACTCAGGTAAATGGTAGAAACAAGAGGGCAAAACAGAGATTAAACAAAAAAACTTAGGTAAAGGAAAATTAGATAACTGAATCTCAAAATTAATGCATGGTGTCATGCTTCTGAAATTTATTCTGAATTTGGGGCCTCCATTGGCTTTTGCTTTTTGGCACTATTTTTTATTGAGAATCATTATGCTTAGTATAAGTGTAACAACATGATTCAGGGTATACAAAGCACTTAGGACTAGTCACATTTCTGAAACTCAAAAACCATGAATTTGAGCAATTCACAAGCTCCCTGTGCTTCCATTTCCTCAGCTATAAAATACGTATTATGGTAGCCTCGTGTGGTTCAAATGAGATAAAGCACTGGTAAATGTTTTATTAACTGTGAAACTTCATAGTATGAGTGCTCTTAATATGATCACCATTCAATGTCATAAAAGCCATAAGTACAGGCTTTCAAGTTTGGCACCCAGAAGGCCAGCATGGCTAATACTTCCCAGACATTCTGCCCATCTTTGATTGACCAAAATTCTCTATGCAGAGAATTAGATACAACATACATCATAATATCAAGACTCAAAGACCCATCGCACACCCAAGCCTCACTCTGCAATATCCTGTTAAAATGCTGTTTGAAAATGCAGGTTTTATTATTATTTAGGTATGATGAGGCTAACAAACCAGGAAATGATTGCCATGGAAAAGACAGTTCACGACTCACAATTCCCAATAGTAAGGGAGCAAGCTGTGGGGAAGGGGCCATGTAGGGAAGAACCAGGGTCAATCAGAAGGCAGAGGGGAGTGAGGGGAAACATGAGCAGGAGTCTTTATTGTAGTTTCTGTAGGAAGCAACAGGCAAGGCAGGGTAAATGTGTTTAGGGTTAGCGAGTTTGAATAATTTCAGCAACCTATGGGGCATAGGTGCTGTCCTAGTCATTTGAACAGCCAGCCCTGGGGTGATTATGGCAGATGGGTAGTGATCCACAGTGTGAAAGTCCAATAAAGGAGTGGTTGGGATATGGACTCTGAATTGGTTGGTTTGCATATGAAAAGCGCACTCCTAGGCAAGTTGCCTATCTTTTCTAGAAGTTTGCTAGTCCTGGGAGGGACAAACTCTTTAAGGTCAGTCTCTTCAGATATCAAAGCATCAGAAATACAGAAAATGTAAAGTCTTAATCAATTCGTTTGCCCAGAGTTTTCACAGTGGAGGTCTATAATGACACTATATAAAATATAAATAATGTGAAAATGGTTGTATCAATGTTGAAATATTTTAATAATCAAGAAAAATAAGTTAGCCGGGCTCGGTGGCTCAGCCTGTAATCCTGCACCTTGGGAGGCTGAGGTGAGTGGATTGCCTGAGACCGCGGGTTCGAGACCCGCCTGGGCAACTTGGCGAGACCTCATCTCTACAATAAATCAAAAATTAGCCGGGCGTGGTAGCGCACACCTGTAGTTCCAGCTACTTGGAAGGCTGAGGCGGAAGGATTGCCGGAGCCCAGCAGGCGGAGGCTGCGGTGGCCGGGAACGGCCACTGCACTCCAGTCTGGGCGACGGAGTGAGACTCCAAATAAAAAAAAAAAAAAAAAAAAAAAGAAAAAGAAGTTAAAAGTACCCTCTATGTGCAACGGAAATCACATTAGTGGAAATGGACTAGATTAGCACAGATAAAGTCACTCAATAGCATTCCTGTTAGGAAGTAACCCAAGGCCTCTGGAGTTTGCCTTGGAATTTTTTTTTTTTTTTTTTTTGGTAAGTCTTGCTAGATATTTATTGATTTTATTGAATCAGCTTTTATTTTCATTGAATTTCCCTACTGATTTTCTGTTCTTAATTGGAACCATTTCTGGGCTTACTGTTTTATTCTGCTGCTTGCTTTGGGATTATTTTACTCCTTTTCTAGGTTCTTTTTTTTTTTTTTTTTTTTTGAGTTGGAGTCTCACTCTGTCGCCCAGACTGGAGTGCAGTGGCCACTCCCGGCCATCGCAGCCTCAACCTGCTGGGCTCCGGCAATCCTTCCGCCTCAGCCTTCCAAGTAGCTGGAACTACAGGCATGCGCTATCACGCCCGGCTAATTTTTGATTTATTGTAGAGATGAGGGCTCACCGAGTTGCCCAGGCGGGTCTCGAACCCTCGGGCTCAGGCAATCCACTCACCTCAGCCTCCCAAAGCGTGGGATTACAGGCTGAGCCACCGAGTCCAGCTCTTTTCTAGGTTCTTAAAATGAGACATTAAATTATTGATTTGAGACTTCCCCCGTTTTACATGCAGTTAGTGCTACAAATTTTCCTTTCAGCACTGTTTTAGCTGTTCCACAAATTTTGATATATTGTATTTTCATATTAATTCAGTTCAGTACGCCAGGCACCAGGCCTATAATCCCAGCACTTTGGGAGGCATAGGCGAGAGGATTGCCTGAGCTCAGGAGTTTGAGACCAGCCTGGGCAACTTAGCAAGACCTCATCTCCACAATAAATAAAAAAATTAGTCAGGCATGGTGGCATGTGCCTGTAGTCCCAGCTAATCAGGAGGCTGAGGCAGATGGATCGCCTGAGCCCAGCAGATTGAGGCTGTGGTAGCCATAAGCATGTCACTGTACTCTGTCCTGGGCGACAGAGTGAGACTCTGACTCAAAATAATAATAATAATAATAACAATAAACTATTTAGTTCAATGTATTTTTTAATTTCCTTGAAACGTTCTCTTTGATTCATAGATTATTTAGAAATGTGTTGTTTAGCTTCTAAGTGTTTGAAGATTTTTCTTTTATCTTTCTGGTATTGGTTTTTAGTTTGTTTGAGGTTAGGGAATGCATGCTGCATTATTTTAATTATTTTAAATTTACTGATGTTTATTTTATGGCCCAATATATGGTCTATCTTTGTACATGTTCTACAGGTACTTGAAAAAAATGTCTATTCTGCTGTTGTTGGGTACAATTGTTTTGTAAACCTAGACTAGATCCTGTTGTTAATGGTGTTGAATTCTCCTAAATATTTACTGAACTTCTGTCTAGATTTCTCTATCAATTACTGAGAAAAGGTTCTTGGAAGTTGTTAACTACAATAATAAAATTTTCTATTCTCCTTTCAGTTATTCATTTTTCCTCCACTTGTTTTTCAGCTTTGCTATTTGATACATTCCCATTCAGGATTGCTACGTCTTCTGGTAGATTGATCCTTTTATTATTATGCAATGTCCCTCTCTGCTTCTGGTAATATTTTTTGCTATGAGTTTACTTTCACTGATATTAATACAGTCACTCTTGCTTCCCATTAGTAATGTTTTCATGATTTGTATTTTCCATCCTTTTACTCTCAACTGCTCTATATAATCATATTTGAAGTGAGTGCTTGCTGGAAGAATATAGTTTAGTCTTTAAAAATGTATTTTACTAATCTGTCTTTTAATTTGTTTATTTAGGTCATTTACATTTAACATAATTATTGGCATCTTAGGCATTAAGCCTACTATTTTATTTTTGTTGATTGTTCTCTCTGCTCTCCACTTCTCTTTTCTTTTTCCCAGATTATTGTTGGTTATTTAACCTTTTTTTTTTTTTTTTTAGAATTCTATTTTGATTTATCTGTAGTGTTGTGAGTGTATTTTTTTGCATAGCTTTTTTGGTGGTTACTCCAAGTATTATGTTTTTTATGCATAACTTCTCATAGCCTACTGGTGTCATTTTATCTGTTCAAGTAAAGTATTGGAACTTTACCTATCTCCATATCCTTGCATTTTTCCTGTTTATAATATAATTATTTAAATGTCTTCTCTACATACATTTAGAATCATATTAGACAATTATAACTTCTGCTTTAACCACAAAACATAATTTAGAAAATTCAAGAGAAAAAGGAATGCCTGTTGTGCTTGCCAGTATTTTTGTTTATCATATTATTTATTACTTTCTGATCTTTCATGTTTCCTTGTTTAACTGTTTTGTTTCTTCTTGGAGGACTTTTCTAGGCCATTCTTTTTTGGGTAGGTCTGCTGGTGACACATTCTCAGCTTTTCCTCATTTGAGAATGTCTGAGCTCCCCCTCATTCTAAAGGATTTTTTTTCTAGGTATAAAATTCTAGGTTGGAATATGTTTTCTTTTATCACTTGAAAAACATTGTTCTACTTCCTTTTGGCCTCCATGGTTTGTGATTAAAAAAAAAAAAAAAATCCACTGTCATTTGAATTGTTTCTTTCTGTAGGTAAGGACTTGTTTGACTTTTGCTGCTTTCAAGATTTTTGTCTTTAGTTTTCAAAATTTTAATTATGATGTGTCTCAAAGTGGATTTTTCTGACTTTATCTTAACTGAGATTTATTCAGTTTCTTGAATGTGTAGGTTTATATCACTTGCCAAATTTGGGTTGTTTCGGCCATTATTTCTTTAAGTATTCTCTCATGCTTTTTCTAAATTTTTCTAGGACTTAAAGACATGAATGTTAGATTTTTTTGTTAGAGTACCACAGATCCTTCTGTTTTCTTGTTTGTTTGGTTGGTTGAGTTTTGCCCATTCTATTTTCTCTCTGTTGTTCAGATTAGGTAATTTCTATTGTTCTGTTTTCCATTTCATTGGTTCTTTCTTCAGTTCCCTCCACTCTGATGTTGAGCTCACTCCACTGAACTTTTTGTTTTAGTTATTTGTGTTTTCTTTATAAAGCGATAGAACTCTATCATGTTATTTTTTTCAGTTCTAAAATTTTCAGTTGGTTCTTCTTTACATTTTTTTTGCCGGGGTTTTCTGTTTTTATATTTGAGCCACATGTGTTTGTATTAATACCTGCTTGTTGAAACAGTCTTATCTAGCATCTTTCTCAGATAATTCCAACAGATCTGCGATCTCAGTATTAGTATCTGTGGGTTATTCTCTCTTATTCTGTTTTAGCTCTTAGTTCTTAGTGTCATGTATAACTTTTTTCATTGAAATATGAATATTTTTGTAATATATTATGAAGCTTTGGATCTTATTTAAACTTTCTGATTTATTTGATTTTTCATAACACCTCTCTATCAGTGGAAATGGCACTGCTTTGCCACTACTAGCCTTCATTGACACCAGGGGTGGGGAGCAGAACGGACTCCTAATTACTGCTGGATATGATGAGAGTTTCAGCTCCCCATGTGGTTTACGTTGATATTGTGGTAGAGGTGGCCTTACCAATGGGTAATGGTAAATGTTCTGGCTTTTCACTGAGCCTCCTCTGACACCACTCCAGCATGTAGGGAGGGAGTGCCTATTTTCTGTCAGATGAGGGTGAAACTCCAACCTCCTCATTTGGGATCCATATTACTTTTTAAAAAAACTATTTTTGCATTTATTGTCACTTGCTTAGTTTTTAAATAAGGATAATAATTTGTTGCTTGAAAATTGAAGCATTGAATAAAAATAATTAATTCAGGACAATGTAGTAATTAGGTTTTAAAAAGTCATATAAATCCATTGCATTATTTTCCTTCATAAAGTGATATAAACCTATCATGCTAGTTTCCTTTATAAAAACTCTATCATGTTATTTGCCTTCATAAAACCCTTTAATAGCTTCCTATTTCTTATGGGATGCATAACTTCAGCAGTGACATACAACCTCCTCACTAATGTAGCCCTATCTACCACTGTGGTCTCATACCTTGCCTTTTCTCTACATTCTCTACATAGTCTCATGCATCCTCTACATAGTTTCAAGGATATTATCATAATTATTCCCAGGGTATTCTTTATTAAAATATTTTTTCTTGCTGTATTTCAGTAGATCAAAGAAGCCCTTGATTATATGGCACCGCATTATCTTCTGAAAACAACTAAGAAAGAAAAACACTGATCCAGCAGGGACAAACACATATGGACTCAGGACTTCACTGGTACAACAGTGGGAACTGTCTGGACTCCTGAAGTGGATATCAGGCCCACTGGGGTAACTATTTATAAGTACATTTTACCAGATATCAAAGCCTTAGTATGTCATACCTGTGGCTATAATGACCTTTATTATAATAATAATTCTAATAGTATATGCTTATACACAGTGCTTTGTATACAGATATTAAATATGCTTAACAACATGATGGCCTCTGTCCTCTCATCCCTTCCTCTTACTCTAGACAGGTAGGGACAGCTCTATGACCCCTGTTCAGTAGGAAGAAGCTACAGAAGACTGACCCCCATCCCAGTTCTCAGGTACAAATAAGAATATTTTAAAATAGCAAGAGGGGGAAATGAAAGGACATATAACATGGGTTTAATATACCCAATGAACAGTCATGTTAACATTGCCTAAATCTCATGTTTATCTAGCAGTTCACTTATCTTACCTTTTCTAATCATTAGCCAAGGACAGAACCGGTTTCTCAGGTAGCAATTGATAATTGTTTTACAATCCCCATTCCCAGCTTGTTTTGTGCTAATTAGCTTTTCTATTTCAAGTATTTGCCTCTACCCATAAGACTCAAGTTAGCCTAATCAGTCCTTTGTGACCTACATGACATTGACCCCATCACCATGGCAGCAATCTTGTGACTAACCCATCCATCTGCCTGCTGTCCATCACCTGATGTCAGTTCCTGTACTTACCTGCCCCTCTGTGATGACGTGGAGCAGACCACCACCCAACCACATTAATAACTTGCCCTCATCAAAAAGGAATGTGTAAAAGCATTCAACCTCAAGCAGCCTTTTGCCATTGCCTTACCAGACTCTGGTGTGGCCATGTGCTCTTTGAGCTATGGCCAGGCCATGTTTTCTTAAACTTTGCTTCCCCCCACCACCTTGGAGAAGTGAATCTCCTCTTTCTCTCTCTCTCTCTAATTTACTTTCTAAATAAACTATATTTTCTCATCTAACTTCTGTGCAATTATTTGCATCTTTCATGCAGCATCCGATTGCATATCAGACACCACACCCTCAGCAGGCCTGACCTAACATTCTGGAGGCCCGGCTGGGAGTGTGCCCTAACAGATACCAAGAATATGCAAACAATGAATGTTAACATTGATGAAATGCAATTGTAACTTGCATGTAATTTGATGTTTGTCAACAGCAAATCTTAATGCTTACGTTTGTAAATAGACTGTAAGGCTGGGCACGGTGGCTCACGCTGTAATCCCAGCACTTTGGGAGGCTGAGAGGATTGCCTGAGCTTGGGGGTTCGAGACCAGCCTGAGCAACTTGGCAAGACCTCATCTCTACAAAATAAAATAAAATAAAATAAAATTAGCCAGGTGTGGCTGCGTGTGCCTGTAGTTCCAGCTACTTGGAAGGCTGAGGCAGAAGGATCTCCTGAGCCCAGCAGGTCAAGGCTGCAGTGACTGGGAGCATGCCACTGCATTACAGCCTGGGTGACAAAGAGTGAGACTTCAACTAATAAATAAATAATAAATAAATAAATGAATAAATAAATACAGACTATAAATCCAGTGAGCTGAGCTGGCTTTGGTGTCTATACTGGCTTGTCTCCCCGAATTCCAAATTCAGAAATAAGCTTCTTTCCTCCCAGTTCCCTGCCTCTCAGGATTCCCTGGCGAGTGAGAGAGCAGCTGTAGGTTCCATGGACCATATCAATCTCGCTATATGCTCTCTACAAAAAAAAATGCATTTTAAATATAAACACACAAGCTGAAAATAAACGGACAGAAAAAGATATGCTCTACAAACATAAGAAGGGGCATTTCATAATAATTCAGCAGGAAGGCATAACAATTACAAATATGTATGCACCTAGTACTGAAATTTAGAGGTACATATGAAGGGGCACCCCCCCCCAAAAAAAACTCGGAGGACAGGTCCCTTGTAGTATAGGCTTCCCCTGCTAGGTAAGTGTTCTAGGAACCCATTGGCGTCAGTGTACCAGCCAGCTTTGTTGCAAGAGGCTCGTTTGGCTTCAGTGAATTTTTCTGAAGATTCTTTCAACACGTTAGCCCATTTCATGATGGGTGATTCACAGGCAAACCTGCCCACACTGCGCTAAGTTTTCAACAGTTTTTGACAAACATGGTGTGACCCATGTGCTCTCCTCTCTCTATTCACCTGATCTCCCTGATTGAAAAAAGTCTTCAGAGAAACTGAAACGAGGGACCACGAGAAACTTAGAATAAGCTTAGTTCACATTTTGACTCAGCATAGACATTTTTGCTTAGACTGACACGCTTTGAATCTCACACAGGTTAGACATAAATAGATACCTTTCCAATAGGCAGGTTTTAGGAAGCGTTCAGACATTTCACTGCAGGCCAAGCTGGCAGCCTACCCCACCCGCTCAGCAAATCTCCATCAGATGCAAGACAAGGACAGCCCAACCTTTCTTTCTTTTTTTTTTTTTTTTGAGTTGGAGTCTCACTCTGTCACCCAGACTGGAGTGCAGCGGCCGCTCCCGGCCACCGCAGGCTCGACCTGCTGGACTCCGGCGATCCTTCCGCCTCAGCTTTCCAAGTAGCCGGAATTACAGGCATGTGCTACCATGCCCAGCTGATTTTTTGATTTATTGTAGAGATGAGGTCTTGCCAAGTTGCTCAGTTGGGTCTCGAACCTGCGGGCTCAGGCAATCCACTCACCTCAGCCTCCTAAAGCGTGGGATTACAGCCGCCGAGCCCAGCTAGCCCAACCTTTCAATTCATGGTTTAGCATAATAATCTCTAAGAGATTTTCAAATTCTTTGTCCAAGGTGGAAGGTCAAAGATCACCCCTTTGCTGGCTGAAGCCACAGAAATGATAATAAGACCCCCTTTCACCAAGGAGCTTGTGGATTGGAAACATCTGACAGGTCTCTTGCAGGAAAAACCCCTCCCCTTGTCTCCTCCATCTAACCCATCACCATGGCAGCAATCATGTGACTAACCCACCCATCTGCCTGCTGTCCATCCCCTGACATCAGTACCTGTTTTTACCTGCTCCTTCGTGATGGTGTGGAGCAGACCACCACCCAACCACCTTAATGACCTTTCCCCGTCAAAGGGAAGGATTGAAAGGACTCAACCATGAACAACCAGCAGCCATTGCCTTGCTAAGTGATGGTGTGGCCATGTGCTCTTTGAGCTGTGGCCGAACCATGTTTCCTGGCTTTGGCCTGCTCCCCTACCTTGGGGAGGTGAATTTCCTCTGTCTCCAGGCTCCTCACCCTCTCAAGGCAGGAGGCCAGGCAGTCGCTCAGCTCTTGCATGGTCCCCTTCTCA
>CAUYQG010052881.1:0-17228 GCA_963574415.1 Tarsius wallacei
AACTGTTTTCATCAAAAGAACATCAATTTTACAGTATGTCAATTATAAAGAAAAATACATGCATCTGAATATCACAATTGACATGGTTTTTAAAAATCAAAGAAGAGGAAGAAAGAAAATTCAGTTATTGGAAAAGATGGCGGAGGAAGAGCAAATCCAGAAAATCTCCTGAAAAAGAGGAAGGTCATCAAGCTCTCCAAGCCGCCCAGGCAAAGCAGGCGCTTTTGGCAAGGAAGGAGCAAAGAAAAGGAAAGGGGCTCAAGTCTAAGTGACTGGAATTGTTGGTCTATGATTCCCGGTGGCAGAAACGTGACCGTGTGCGTCTCAGAAGACGAGAAGTGAAACCTCATGCCTTGGAATCGCCAGATTAACATTCCTTGGCCTTTGTTGTACACATCCAAAGGATTGATGGGGTGAGTTCACTGGTGCAGAGGCCCACTGGAAGACTTCACCTGAAGAAAATTTTCAGTGGTGTCTTTGTCAAAGTCACCCCCCAGAGCCCAAAAATGCTGCGTCTTGTAGAGCCCTATGTGACCTGGGGATTTCCAAATCTGAAGTCTGTTCGGGAACTCATCTTGAAACGTGGACAAACCAAAGTCAAGAATAAGACCATTCCTCTGACGACAACACAGTGATTGAGGAGCACCTGGGGAAGTTTGGTGTCATTTGGTTGGAAGAGCTCATTCATGAAATTGCCTTCCCAGGAAAGCATTTCCAGGAGATCTCATGGTTCTTGCGCCCTTTCCAACTCTCAGTAGCCCGTCCTGCTACCAAAAATAGAGTAGGCTTTGTCAAGGAAATGGGCTCACCTGGCTACCGGGGCGAACACATCAATCAGCTAATCCGCCTGCTGAACTAGACCTAGAATATCTGAAAGCACAGTGCATTGGAAGCACGTGTGTTTGTTTTTTGGAATTGGTATCAAGTATCTTCAGAGAAGATTATTTGGGACTCTTCCTTCAAAAACTGGAAGGAAAGGGTCAGGGAAAAGACAGAAGATTATGTTAATGGCAGACACCTCTCATCACAGTCCAGTTTCAAGGAAAAATTCCAATGTTCTCCACGTTGGCTGCCCCCACCTCTGAAATCAATATATGTCATGCAGGAAGGAGTCTCACTTTGTCACATCTTCTATCCTGAAGTTCAGTATTGGTGAATGAATAAAGCAAGCATGTGTACAAGACTCCTGCAGCACTGGACCAAGCCCAGGGGCATACTTGAATCTGGGGGTTCCTGGGGCCTTGCTTTGAAAAGACTTGAAACACACTTAGGAACAAGAGCACACAAAAAAAAAAAGAAAAAAAAGAAAACTCAGTTATTATTCTGAAACAAGACTATACTAGAAAGTAAATGTATGTGACAAAAGAGAAAAAAGTCAGATTGCTACATTATTAAAATAACCCGTGTGAAGAGGAAAGCATATCAGAACATGCCCCTTCTACCCCTTGAGCAATAGAGCCTGGTGAGACAGAGTGGCAAAGGTCATGCTTCATCAGCGAGTGAAAAAAAGTAGGAAACATTAGAGATGGCATAATGGCCTCACAACCCCTAAAAAGCAATGGCGAAACTCATGACCAGATATCCAGGCCACCCACAATCTGGCTACACACTAATTTTCCATCGCCACCCTCCCCCACCCAGGCCCCAAGCATAGAGTCAGGCCTCTGAGACCCTGACAATGCTGTATGCTCCACCCAGGATGTTCTTTCCCCTCCTCTCTCTGATCCTAAATCCTGCCTAGATTCTAATGAACACTTCAAGACCTACTTTTCTAAGATGACCTCCCCCAAAACTAGCATTACTTCCTATGGAATTATTTGCTTCTTAATCACCTATTATCTTGAATTAAATATATCACGTAAAATGCTTTATCTGTCCAACAAAACTATTTTATAAATAAGAGTCTGCTTCATACCATCTTTATCTTCATGACAACCATTCAGTTCACTAAAACTATTCAATAAATACCTTAATTAAATGTCCTGAAGAGACGACCTAAAATAACCTAAATGCCAAGCATTCCAAGAACTGTCCTGTACCAAATTCAGTTCTCATTAGCATGCCAAGTCATAAAGAGGAATGCTGTATTACCTTTAAATGTATCTGCTTTTATCCAAAACTGGAATCTGTGATGGTTCCATGGGATACATAGGCAAAATATTCTGCAAAGTAGTTGCATTTATTGTATGAACTTAATATTCAACCAGATTTGCATTTTTCTCTAAAACATAAAACCACTGAGTACACAAGAAGTATTAGAAGAGAGACTTCCAGAATAAATGAAATTTAGTACAGCAAAGTAAATGTTTTAAATATATAAAAGAAATATCCTGGCCGGGCTTGGTGGCTTAGCCTGTAATCCCAGCACTTTGGGAGGCTGAGGCGAATGAATTGCCTGAGCCTGTGGGTTCGAGACCAGCCTGGGCAACTTGGCGAGACCTCATCTCTACAATAAATAAAAAAAACTAGCCGGGCACGGTAGTACACACCTGTAGTTCCGGCTACTTGGAAGGCTGAGGTGGAAGGATCACCAGAGCTCAGCAGTTTGACGCTGGTGGAGTGAGACTCCAATTCAAAAAAAAAAAAATCCTGATGGGACGGCTACCATCTGTTTTAGTGACTAAAGTGACAAACACAAAAAACTAAACTTGTTTCTTGTTTTTCTGAGTCAGAGTCTCACTATGTCGCTCAGACTGGAGGGCAGTGGCACACTCTCGGCCACTGCAGCCTCAACCCGCTGGGCTCAGGCAATCCTTCTGCCTCAGTCTTCCAAATAGCTGGAACCACAGGCACATGCTACCACATCTGGCTAATTTTTTTATTTATTGTAGATACGAGGTCTCACCAAGTTGCCCAGGCTGGTCTTGAAAACCTGGGCTCAGGCAATCCTCTCGTCTTAGCCTCCCAAAGCGCTAGGATGACAGGTGCTGAGCCACCATGCCTGGCGAAAACCTAAACTTTAAAAATAAATCAGCAGGAAAAATAAAATAAGATTTATTTTTCCATCTATTACTTTGATTTCTTCTGACCCATTTTTCAGAATTGCCAGCAATTCTGGAGCTAGCCTTCTTAGTTTCAGTCATTTCAAATTATTTCTTAAAGAGTTTGGGCCGGCCGGGCTCGGTGGCTCAGCCTATAATCCCAGCACTTTGGAAGGCCGAGGTGAGTGGATTGCCTGAGACCTCATCTCTACAATAAATCAAAAATTAGCCGGGTGTGGTAGCATGCGCCTGTAGTTCCAGCTACTTGGAAGGATCGCCAGAGCCCAGCAGGTCGAGGCTGCGGTGGCCGGGAGTGGCCACTGCACTCCAGTCTAGGTGACAGAATGAGACTCCAACTCAAAAAAAAAAAAAAGAGTTTGAGCCTCATCTCAGATCATTTAACAGGCTTATTAATCAATAAGGATAGGAAGAAACAAAAATCCATACTTAAGAAGCAAGCAAACTATACTAAAAGACTGGTCTCTGGAAAAGGTTACTGTCTGTCAATTAATTTATGTTATTATAAAACATTTCCTATTCTTTGTACTTCTTCATTTTTCCTTCTAGATTATCTGTGTAGACATTTAATCACAGCATCATCCAAAACAATTGAGATTTTTAAAGAAAAAATAAATCAGTATAAAAGAGCCAACTGTATAGTTAAAGCACCACCATCACCCCTTTAAAGATTGTCTTCAATTTACCAGCCCACAATGGTATTTGCAAATCAGATTATGTTCCACAATGGTATTTGCAAATCAGATTTTAAAATGCAGATCGAAGTTTTCTACAGAAATTATTAAGAATAGGGGTTACTGGGAAGATATGAAGTGACAAAAGCAAGTTACAAAATAATAAATTCAGTGTAATCCCATTCTATAAGTAAACGCAAGCAGATAATAAAATAATTGTCTATAATCTCATCTTCATAAAATATGTATCTATAAATATTGAATAGCTTACACTAAAAAAAAAAAAGCAGAAAGGAAGAGAAACAAAAACAATCTAATCATGAGAGAAACATCGGACAAACCCAAGTTGAGGGCTGTTCTATGAAATACCTGAGCAATACCTCTCTAAACTGTCATGAAAGCCACAGAAAGTATAAGAGACTATCAGAGTCCAGAAAAGACTAAGAAGACATTACAACTACATCCAGCGTGGGATCCTGGATAGATTACGGAATAGGAAGACAATATTAGTGGAAAGACTGGTGAAACTCAGATACAGCCTGAAAATTAGTTAATGGTTTCTTAGATCTGACCAATGCGCCATGGAAATGTGAGATGTTAACAATGGGGGCCTTCCATATGACCCTGCAATCTCCCTACTGGGAATATACATGGAGAAACTCAAATCACTCTATGAAAAAGATACCTAGGCCGGGTGCAGTGGCTCAAGCCCAGCACTTTGGGAGGCCAAGGCAAGAGGACTGCCTGAGCCCATGGTTTCAAAAACAGCCCAGGCAACATGGTGAGACCTTGTCTCTGTAATCAATCAAAAAATTAGCCGCGCAGTAGTTCCGGCGACTTGGAAGGCTGAGGCGGAAGGATCGCTGGAGCCCAGCAGGAAGACACTGGGGTGGTTGTGAGCATGCCACTGCACTGCAGCCGGGGCAATGAAGTAAGAGTACAACTCAAAAAAAAAAAGGAAAAGAAAAAGAAAAAGATACTTGCACACACGTATTTATTGCGGTATTATTCACAATAGCAAAAACATGGAACCAATCATGCTGCCCATTGAAAGAGGACTGGATTTTTTTTAAAATGTGGTATATCTACACAATGGAATATTAGCAGCCATGAAGAAAGCCAAAATTATGAACTTCACAGCAACTTGGATGGACTTAGAGTCTATAATACTGAGTAATCTATTACAGAAACAAAGAGCTGAGAATCACATGTACTCACTCATAAGCAGACCTTGAACAATTATCATAATACTATAAGAAAAGAATTGGCAGTAGTGGAAAACTGCCCAGGGAGGGGAGGATGGGATTGTCAGTAGTGAGAAACTGCCAGGGGAGGGGGGACACCTCATCCACAAGGGTACCTGCATAATGAACATTTGTATACCTGACCCTGAATTTTACCCATCTTTAAAACAAAAAAATTTTTTTAAAGATAAAAACAATGGGGGGACCCTGGGTAAAGAATGTATGAGAACTCTGATCTACATTTGCAACTCTTCTGTAAATATAGAATTATTTCAAAATTAAAAGTTTATGACAAAAATAAAAGTGAATTATCTCTGGGTGGTGAGGGTTACAATCTTTTATTCATCTGTATTTTATAATTTTCAACAAGCCACAAGTTTCATTGTCATGGAAAACAAAAAGACTTTTAGTCTCAGAAGACTTAATTTGCCCAAAGACACAACGTTGAGGCAGCATAAGAATTCTGGAGTTAATCCTACTTCTCTTCATTCTAGACCTCATGCAGAGAACCAGGAACATACCCTACTAAACCATTCAACTCTCCTTGTTTGCAAATATACAAATGTAAGGTTACTTTTGCTTCAATGTAATTGATGTGGAGGGAAGAAACAGATGAAACAACAACAAATACCTGTGAAACTGGACAAAGGGTACATGGGGATTGATTATACTCTTCTTGCCGCTTTTGTATGTCTGAAAATTTCCACAATAAAAATTTTTTAATTGCCAGACTCGGTGGCTCAGCCTGTAATCCCACGCTTTGGGAGGCCGAGGTGAGTGAATTGCCTGAGCCCACCAGTTCGAGACCCACCTGGGCAACTTGGCGAGACCTAGTCTCTACAACAAATCAAAAAATTAGCCAGGTGTGGTAGCGCATGCCTGTAGTTTCAGCTGCTTGGAAAGCTGAGGAAGAAGGGTCGCCGGAGCCCAACAGGTTGAGGCTGCGGTGACTGGGAGCAACCACTGCACTCCAATCTGGGCGACGGAGTGAGACTCCGACTCAAAAAAAAAAAATTTTTTTAATTAAAAAAATGTCTTTGCCTCCCCACACCCGAACACAAACTACGCCATGTCCAATTCTCTACTGAGCACTACTACCCAGGTGAGGAAACACCAACTGAGAACCTTCAGCGTTTCTCAGTGTGAGGCAGAAAAGTTCTGGAGTGGGAAACTGGAAGCTTCCATCTTGGCTCGCTTTAACTGGGAAACCTCATTAACTCCTCCAACCCCTGAGGACCCCAAACTTCCTTAGTTGCTACCACAATAAGTCTTTAAAGTTCCTTCCAGGATTAAAACTCTGATTTCAACTTTCTACTAGCTCCTTAAACTCAACACAATTAAAACTAAACTCATCTTTATTCTAAGCTTCTAAGACTAGACCTGCTCTTTCTCCTGACAGCCCTATTCTTATGCGCCCTTCTTCCAGCCTCCCAACCATGAAAGCCACAGCCACATCTCTGACTTGAGCTATAGAACTGCCTGCTCCCCTCCTCATCCTACCCCACCTGATCAGTCACCACATCTCTCCGTCCAGCCTCAAAAATATCTCTTGAATCCATCCCCTCTTTTCCAAGGCCACCAATTCAATTCAGGTCCTTGTCACCCCTCATTTGGACTATTACCATGAACCCAACTAAAGTCCCTGTCTCTAAATTTTCCTTCTTACAATCCATCATACTCATGCTTAGCCTGACATTTAAGACCCTCCAAAACCCAGTTCTAAGCTACTAGCAGCTTCACCTTCCATTATGTTCCCTTATGCGTCCCAGGACCCCAGGAAGTGTGAATATGCAGTTTCCTGACACCCACCAAATTTTCAACACAACCCCTGGACTTCCCTCTAAAATGCCCTCTTCTTCGCATTGTTTCTCATCTTCACGGTGGTGGGATCTGAATGCCAGCGCTGCATTTAAAGTGTTCCCTGATACCCCCAAGATGGGCAGTATCACTCCCTCCACTTAATCCCTAAGTACCTTGTATTGGACTCCGTTTATAGCACCTATCAAATTCCTATTCGTCTTTTCATTTTTGGTGCACCTATCTCTCTACCAGATGATTAGTTCCTTTGTCAAAAAGAACAATGTTGTATTCATCCTAATACCCCTCAGAACAGAACTTCTCAAAGAGTGCACCATGCACACTGGTATGCCATGAATGAGTTGAAGAGGTCCTGGACAGTGGTGGTCTACTCTATCTTCCAAGCAGCCACAAAGAGACAACAGAAAGTAGAATTCCCAATTGGTCAAGTTTCAAGCAGTCCCCTGCTTTGACCTGGTACATGCCATGACAATAATTTGAGAACCACTCAGGATACAGCGGTATAAAGGGACACATAATGGACACCCAACAAATACTTGCTAAACTGAATCTTGGAATGATCCATCTGTTTCCCTCCAACCACTATCCCCAAGATCATTTACTATTTAGAATGCACTCTCTTATGAATACTTTCACTGAACGTGTTATACTTGCCTTACCATCCAAAGCCCACGATAGTTAACTGCATAATACAGCGAGAGATATGAACAAGCAATTCACTAGGAAGAGGCTCTAACGGTCAAATTCAACAGACATAACGCTGAACAAAAGAACGTAAGTGCCACCTTACACTTTTAAATTCACAAAAGTTTACTGAAGAAATAATAGATTTCTGTCCAGCTTGCATACTCTGTTAGAAGTACAAACTGGTATAACACCCTTGAAAACAGTACAACAATGTATTTCAAGAGTCATAAAGAATTCATACCCTAGCCGGGTTCGGTGGCTCGGCCTGTAATCCCGCGCTTTGGGAGGCTGAGGTGAGTGGATTGCCTGAGCCCGCGGGTTCGAGACCTGCCTGGGCAACTTGGCGAGACCTCATCTCTACAATAAATCAAAAATCAGCCGGGCGTGGTAGCGCACACCTGTAGTTCCAGCTACCTGGAAGGCTGAGGGGAAGAATCTGAGCCCAGCAGGTCGAGGCTGCGGGGGCCGGGAGTGGCCACCGCACTTCAGTCTGGGCGACAGAGTGAGACTCCAACTCAGAAAAAGAACATGTGACTTTTAGCCGGGCTCGGTGGCTCAGCCTGTAATCCCACGCCTTGGAAGGCTGGGGTGAGTGGATTGCCTGAGCCCACAGGTTCGAGACCCGCCTGGGCAACTTGGCAAGACCTCGTCTCTACAATAAATCAAAAATTAGCCAGGCGTGGCAGCGCGTGCCTGTAGTTCCAGCTACTTGGAAGGCTGAGGTGGAAGGATGGCCGGAGCCCTGCAGATCAAGGCTGCGGTGGCCGAGAGAGTACCACTGCACTCCAGTCTGGGCGACAGAGTGAGACTCCAACTCAAAAAAAAAATTCATACCCTTTAACATAATAATGCTCTGAAATGTATCCTAGAGATACCATCACATAGATTAAAGTGTTAACCAAAAACCAGCCAGCAGCATAAATACCTAACATAAAAAGATTTCGGTAAATTATGGGAACATGATTTGATGAAATTAATTTTTGCTACCTTTAAACATTATAAATTAAAATTGTGAAATCTATAACATGAAAACGTTTTCTAGCCGGGCTCAGTGGCTCAGCCTGTAATCCCGCGCCTTGAGAGGCTGAGGTGAGTGGATTGCCTGAGCCCGCGGGTTCAAGACCCGCCTGGGCAACTTGGTGAGCCCTCATCTGTACAACAAATCAAAAAATTAGCCGGGTGTGGTAGCGCACACCCGTAGTTCCAGCTACTTGGAAGGCTGAGGCTGAAGGATCTCCGGAGCCCAGCAGGTAGAGGCTGCTGTGTCAGCAAGCAGCCACAGCACTCCAGTCTGGGCGGCAGAGTAAGACTCCAACTCAAAAAAAAAAAAAGAAAATGTTTTCTGATCTTTAAAACTACAATGAGGCTGGGTGCGGTGGCTCAAGCCTGTAATCCCAGCACTTTGGGAGGCTGAGGAGAAAGGATTGCCTGAACCCGCGGATTCAAGACCAGCCTAGGCAACAGGATGAGATCTTGTCTCTACAATGAAAATCAAAAAATTAGCCGCATGGACCTGTAGTTTCGGCTACTTGGAAGGCTGAGGCAGAAGGCTCGTTGGAGCCCAGCACGTCAACACTGAGTTGGCCGTGATTGTGCCACTGCACTCCAGCCTGGGTGACAGAGTGACTCGACCTCAAAAAAACAAAACAAAACAAAAACTATAATGCATCATAATTTTAAATGAATAAATGTGTGTGTGTGTGTGTGTGTGTATATATACAACAAAAACTGTAATGCATCATAATTTTAAATGAATAAGTGTGTGTGTGTATGTGTGTGTGTGTGTGTGTGTGTGTGTGTGTGTGTATATAAAAATAAATGGAATGCCAAGAAGAAAATCAATTGTTTTAGGGTAATAACCCAACATTTAACAATTTATTTAAAATCAGCTTACCCAATATCAAGAAAAAACGCTCTACCACACCCAGGAAACAGAAGAGTTCCAGGACACAAGCCTGATACAGTCTCACAAAGAGAACCACCCCTCCATTCTACTGCTCACTTTGGCCTGGACTAAGTGTTTTCAGACTTTCCTTGGTAGTGATGACCTAAGACTACCCCAGACCCCAGTTTTTCAAGGACCAGCAAACTGACTCAACTGGTCTTCCGATCATCCCCATGAACCTATGGGGGACAAATCATGTAAAACAGGCACATACTTAAGAAACAAAGAGGCCGGGTTTGGTAGCTCAGCCTGTAATCCCAACAATTTGGAAGCCCAGGTGAGACCAGCCCGGGCAACTTGGTGAGACCTCGTCTCTACAGTCAATAAAAAAATTAGCCAGGCGTGGTAGTGCATGCCTGTAGTTCCGGCTACTTGGAAGGCTGAGGCAGAAGGATCACTGGAGTCCAGCGAGTCGACGCTACGGTGGTCATGAACGTGCCACTGCACCCAACCTAGGCGACGGAGTGAGACTCCAACTCCAAAAATAAAAAGAAAAAATAAAAAAAGAAACAAAGAACCTCTACAACTATGTGTTACTTTAACAATCAGCAAGTAGCCACGCCCAAGTCTCACTGGAAACCTTAAAAGTATATAGCATTTCACGTTAAAGGCTTTCAGATTCTCAAGTCAACTTGCTGACTCAGCAGTGGACTGTGTCAGTTAAAAGGCTTGTATGGACTTACAGACAAATCAAAGAACTAGGGACCAGCAGACCTGAGTCCAGTTAAAAGAAAAAAAATTGGACCAAAAGGAACATAAAGCTAAAATAACTCCAGCTTAAACTAGATAGGTAAAAGGTAGCTAGAGATGCTCTTTTAAATCTTACAGAACCAGAACCGAAAAGGCAGGATGCCAAGTTATTTTATTAAGAGTTGAAGCTTTCTGGAGATGAAGATGCCTATCAAAAGGCAAGTATTGAAAATACATCAGGGCAACCCCTTGTGTCCCCTTCTACTGTGAGAGCTTTTCCATCCTCTCAATAAATCCTGCTTTCTCAAAAAAAAGAAAGAAAGAAAGAAAAGAAAATATATCAAAAATAATTTTAGCACTGATGCCTCACAGGACAATATTGAAAGTTTTTTAACTTTTTTTCTGTAGTATTACAATTTTCTAAGTTTAATAATGAAAGACCAAGATATGATAATGGACCAAGATAAATGACTGCAAGATAATAAATACTCAAGACTAGATTTTTTTTAATTAGCAGGCAATTCAGCAAAAGATAAATAATCTGAAGGCTCAATAGTACAGATGGAGGTGGTGCAACCATTAGGAAAAAATTTCAACCTTTTATTTCTTTTTTATTTTTATTTTTTGAGTTGGAGTCTCACTCCGTCACCCAGACTGGAGTGCAGTGGTCGCTCCCGGCCACCGCAGCCTCGACCTGCTGGGCTCTGGCGATCCTTTCGCCTCAGCCTTACGAGTAGCTAGAACTACAGGCGTGCACTACCACGCTCGGCTAATTTGTTGGTTTATTGTAGAGATGAGGTCTCACCAAGTTGCCCAGGCGGGTCTCGAACCCGCGGGCTCAGGCAATCCACTCACCTCAGCCTCCCAAAGGTGCGGGATTACAGGCTGAGCCATCGAACCTGGCTCAACCTTTTATTTCTATCAATATGTTCTTAGTATTAAAATTCTCAAAACTGCAGACATATATAGTCATTCATGACACTGCATATACCAGATAACAGAAAAAACAGGCTGGGCACGGTGGTTCAGCCTGTAATCCCAGTACTTTGGGAGGCCAAGGCAAGAGGATTGCCTGAGCCCAGGGGTGCAAAACCAGCCTGGGCAACCAGGTGAGACCTCATCCCTACAACAAATCACAAAAAAACTAGCCAGACATGGTAGCATGAGTCTGTAGTTACAGCTACTTGGAAGGCTGAGGTGAAAGGATCGCCTGAGCCCAGCAGGTTGAGGCTGCAGTGGCCATGAGCGTGCCACTACACTCCAGCCTGGGCGACAGAGTGAGACTCCGACTCAAAAAAAAAAAAAAAAAAAACCAGGAAAAACAATTCAATACTTGACCAAGTTCATGAGAACACAGAACGACTACCACTTAAGAATGCTGACACAAAAACTGAAGGACCTCCCAAGTTCCAGTCGCATATAGACAAGTTGAGTCCCTGTGCAGTTACTTATTCTGAACAGAAGTGGAAGATTAACCTACCCTTACATCTCTCCAAACAAACTAGTCTGACAAGACAGCAGGTAAGTGTCTTCCAAGTTTGTTCATCATCCAATCTGTTTTAGAAGTAGTCATTTCAGTTAGGACCTGCGCTATTTACTATGGTCCTACATCACTTCACCCTGTCCCACCTCATCCTCTCAGGCTACACATTCTAAGTCTAGATTAAGACTCTGTGTCTCCCCTTCAGTCATTATCAAGTTCTTGTTTCTAAATAAGGATCTCCTAAACCTTACTCACCTGCAGTTCACTGCACTGGGTATCACCCAAATAGCCCATCAGAGCTCTTTATAATTTCTGAAAGATAGAGAAGGAAGTTTTTAACACACAGTGGAAAACACCATTCACTGATGTATCAGTTCTGAAGCATCTGTATTCAATAGTCACAGCATATGGTTTTTTGGTCCACAGCAGTTCAATAAAATGCAGCACAACCAGCACTGGACCAAGAGCCCTGAAACAAGCATCCAGAGGTAAAAAGCTTGGTTTAATGTTGCTACCACTGAGCTGTGCGACCATGGGCAAGCAATTAATGTCTCCAGGACTAAATCTCCTCGTCCAGAAAGTAAGTCACGTAATTGTAGACTAGCTGGAGACAGCAGAACACAGGCTTTCCAGGCCCCACTGCTTCGCTGGTCTTGTGATGCTAAGTTACTTAGTTTACATTTAAGCCTAAATTTCCTGCTTTGCCCAACAGAAAACCTGTGAGTTGTTATGAGAAAGAAGATGATTAGCTGTAAAAAGCCTACAGATACTGGGCAGCTCATCATAAAATCCAACAGATGGCAATTCGTTACCACCATTACCTCCCCAGTCCTAAGACTGCACAAATTCAGCTCACAAATGTCTCCCTAAATGACCAGCAAATCAAAACTTAACCAACCTGAAAACAGAATTAACTATTTTAGGGTTAAACTCACAATTCAATTAGTTATCTTAAAAGGATAATTAAGAGTATCACAGCCGGGCTCGGTGGCTCAGCCTGTAATCCCACACCTTGGGAGGCTGAGGTGAGTGGATTGCCTGAGCCCGCGGGTTCGAGACCCGCCTGGGCAGGCGAAACCTCATCTCTACAATAAATCAAAAAAAATTAGCCGGGCATGGTAGCGCATGCCTGTAGTTCCGGCTACTCGGAAGGCTGAGGCAGAAGGATCACCGGAGCCCAGCAGGTCGAGGCTGCGGTGGCCGGAAGCGGCCACCACACTCCAGTCTGGGCAACGGAGTGAGACGCCAACCCAAAAAAAAAAGAGTATCACTATTGGGTACCTACATAATCAACATATGTATACCTAACCCTGAGTTGTACCCCACATCTATATAATAAAAAAAAAAAGAGTATCACCATTCATTAACATCACAGAAAATAACAACAGACTAGTCCCTACACAAGATCCAAACTCTGATTCAATGAACATGCCTTTCCTGACTTCTCATTCTACTTTCACTGCTGCCAGAATATCTCAGGACAAGAGAGGTCTTCTAAAAGCTAACGGACACCCGGCTGTTGACACCAGTCAGCTCAAGGGAGCAGGATTTGAGATGGAGGAACAAGAGCAGAGACCTTTTTTTTTCTTTTTTACCTTACATACGTAGTACTGCTCAGATTTGTTTACCATAAGCATGCATGAGTTTTGCATAAAAGTAAATAATTTTTTAAAATTAGTTAACTATATTGCATACTGACAGGAAGCTCATATTACAGGAATATTTTCACCACAAGAATTTCTGCAGAAGAAAGCAAAAAGGCAAATTCAGATGTGCCAAAAACACCTAAAATATGGCACAGACATAACAACAATCACAAGCCTTCACACTTCACAGTGGTTTGATTAAAAAAAAAAATGTATTCTTTGAAGAATCTGATGATAAATCAGGTTCTTCTTTGTTCAAAAGTGTGATTAATGTATAAACTCTGGTTTTATCAGACAACTTCCTGCTCTTAGTTGGAGAAACTGACCCAGTACAATTTACAAGAGTAAACAAGTTGGTATAACTGTTGGTATTAAGTTGAAAAACTTTCCGAGCCTGGCGCAGTGGCTCATACCTGTCATCCCAGCACTTTGGGAGGCCAAGGCGAGAGGACTGCCTGAGCCCACGGGTTGGAGATCAGCCTGGACAACATGGCGAGACCTCATCTCTACAATAAATCAAAAAACTAGCTGGGCATGGTGGCGCATGCCTATAGTTCGCAGGTTGAGGCTGCGATGGCCGTGAGCATGACACTGCACTACAGCCTGGGTGACAGAGTAAGACTCCAACTCTGAAAAAAAAAGAGAAAACTTTCCATATCTCATGGCCATTGAAAGCTTAACAAAATAAGTATTATACCGTGTTCATAAATAAAAAGTCTTCATGTCTTTTTATTACTAATCGACATCTATCATACAATCTTTTAAAAAGAGGAATATTGGCCGGGCAAAGTGGCTCAGCCTGTAATCCCAGCACCTTGAGAGGCCGAGGTGAGAGGACTGCCTTTGTCCGGGGGGTTCGAGACCAGCCTGGGCAACTTAGTGAGATTTATCTCTACAATAAATCACAAAAATACTAGCCGGGCGTGGTGGCTTGTGTCTGTAGTTCCAGCTACTTGTAAGACTGAGGCAGAAGGATTGCCTAAACCCAGCAGGTTGAGGCTGTGGTGGCCGTGAACATGCCACTGCACTCCAGCCTGGGCAACAAGAGTGAGACTCCAACTCAAAACAAAATAAGAGAAGCCGGGCTTGGTGGCTCAGCCTGTAATCCCTCGCTTGGGGAAGCTGAGGTGAGTGGATTGCCTGAGCCCGCGGGTTCGAGACCCGCCTGGGCAACTTGGCGAGACCTCATCTCTACAATAAATGAAAAATTAGCCGGGCGTGGTAGTGCGTGCCTGTAGTTCCAGTTACTTGGAAGGCTGAGGCGGAAAGATCGCCGGAGCCCAGCAGGTCGAGGCTGCAGTGGCCAGGAGCGACCACTGCACTCCAGTCTGGGCAAGAGTGAGACTCCAACTCAAAACAAATAAATAAATAAGAGAAATATTAACGCTATTAGATTTAGGATTAGTCAGAAGTAATATCTCAGCCACCTGTGAAGTGATACAACTACTATGTTTTATGCTTCCTTTAGCCAGTGCTACAGAAGTAATTCTGACTACACCTATCAGCCGAGATAAACCATAAGCTGGCATGGTCACACTCTCCACACATATCATACTTCTCTTCTAGAAAACATTTCAAAATATTACTTAGAAATCCAACCATATTTACATGTACATTTGCCTGAACTTATGAAAATAAACCCTAACAACTTGCTTACAATTTTTTAAGTAGTTCCTCTCCCTTTCTTGGATAACTACCATTGGTAAACTTGGCCCAAAACCTTCTATACATTTGAAACAACAGGCAAAGGTCCTTATTTCTTGACCTGGGCCTGTATTTGGATCTTAAATATAGTGTGATGGTAATTATAGACTAAAATGCATTCAATATTAATACCTATGCACGTGTACCCCCGAATCTGAATTTAAAAATTAATATATATATTATATATCAAGTTAAAATATACATATCATATATATATAATACCAACCCTACTGTTTAAACAGAGAACACAGATGCATTTATAAGACCTGGTCTACTTACTTGTAGGTCCCTCTGCATTGTTCTTTTCCTTTCATGAATATGCTGTAGATTTTTAAATTACACAAGGCCCTTCACAAGGAAGAACGATTTCTCCTGTTATTTTGGCATCACTCCCTTTCCAGTGAAAACTAGACAGTCTATAAATGTATACAGACTTTAAGACAATGTATTTGAATATTTATAGTATTTAGAAAAGGAAGCTCCTTCTAACATTTACAAAACTCAAGTTTATCAGCTGACAGAGAGGTACTTACTAACTCCAAAATACTATAGCCTTACCTAAAAATAGTGTCCTAGCTTCCCAGCCAAAAGGACAGACTAAAAAAGCTATGTCTTTACTGAGCAAAGACACAGACTTCTACTTCACCACAACCTTTAATACTTCGGTACTGCTCATTTTAGAATATTTTACGTAATAAGTTGTTTGGTGGCCAACCAGAACCTCACTTTAGAATAAATACTAACATTTGACATGGTCTACATGTGTGAAAACTGTGGAAAATGTTTTGACACAATTCAAGTCAAACACTACCTAGCCACACAAGATTACCCGCTTCTAAATATTCAATTTTAGAGTAAAATGAACATCTCCAAAGGCAAAAAGCAGATCATTGGCTCCTTTCCACAAAATTATCTGTGGGTTTCAAAAAAAAAACAAGACATTGGAGTCCAGTTGCTCTGGTCAAAATTTAAAATAAATTTTTTTTTAAAAAGACAAAAAGTTCAAATTGGGAGGCCTGAGGCATAAATATGCCTCTATCTGCAAACTGAAAATATATTTTAAAAATTCTTATTTGCTTTGTCAAAAATAAAAATTATGTGCAATATACACGTAATTTTCAAACACAAGCAAATATGCACTTACAAAAAAAAAATCTTGGTTTATGAGCACCTTCCTTTCCCAAGTTTTTTGTTTGTTTTGTTTTTTTTAAAGTAAAATGTCAATTATACACCTCAATCTAGAAAAAATATCAAGCACAGCTTATTCTTCTTAAACAGATATTGTGATAGATATGAAAAGTTTGTGAGAAGATTTCAAAATCCAGAGGCCCAGATGTGTTAAGGGAAAAAAAATACTGCAGTCACCAATCGCCCATAATTACTTAAACTTTTCGAAGAAAAAACAAACTCTATCAAAAAACATTTTTAAAGTTGAGAAAACTGCTTGTAAAAAACGTAAAATTAGCAAATGTTTCCTCTCCCTAGCATAAAATACTAACTGTTCACTAACACTGTATCAATAATATCCTTTAGATCCAAAGCACTACAGTTAGGTTCAATAAAACAACACTTTGAATTCACACACCACATATGGACAGAAGGTGATGACAAACTAGTGTATCCCTAATAAGCTGAACAGATCTCAACACTATCATTTTTATCTCAAAATAATTATCAGAGAGACAAGTACTACTCCATTTTTCAGAAAATAAATCAGGAGTAATTGACTTGCCTAATTTATTTCCAATGGAAGGGGTGTACTTTACAAGAGCACCACAGATTGTGGACCCACAAAATCCATATACACAATCACTAATACTAAACATAGAGTAGGCGATAGACACCAAAACACAGATGAAATTAAGACATCCAATTAAGGTTACACAAGGACATTTGAATAAGCAAACTCTAATTACCCCGGTGAAGATACTGATCGAGGATAGCTGCAAATAACATTTGGCTCTGGGTAAGTTCCACTATGTTTGAGTGAGAAGCCACTGGAAAGACTGGTACCTTTGACGTTTTTTTCCTTTCTAAAGCTAGCCCTGCCCGTGCATTCATCTGACTAAGAGATACATTTGGAAAATAAAGATGGGCCCATCAAATTACTGTTACTTATGAGCTCATTAAAATAAAGAAGGAAAAAAGGTGAATTATTCTTAACTACAGTCTCACCTTACACATCTCACCAGCCCAGGAGTTCCTTAGTGATCAAGAACTTCATCCAATTCCTGAGGCAAACAGAAAAGTAAGACGTGTCTATACAGCACAACACCCAGTAAGGCATTATCAGCAGCAAACATTTTATCAGCCTGGAGTGAAAGGGCATCTACATTTC
>CAUYQG010052883.1:0-60008 GCA_963574415.1 Tarsius wallacei
TCCAGCTACTTGGAAGGCTGAGGCGGAAGGATCGCCGGAGCCCAGCAGGTCGAGGCTGCGGTGGCCAGGAGCGGCCACTGCACTCCAGTCTGGGCAACAGAGTGAGACTCCAACTCAAAAAAAAAAAAAAAAAAAAAAAGAATTGCAAAATGATGTGATTTTAGGCAAATAATACAAACACTTTCAACTACATTTTAGTCTAATCCAAGTATTAGTATATAACGAGGTTGAATTTACAACTCCTTCAAAATTTATATTGAAACTTCACTTCTTTACTAGCTTCCTCATACTGAGGCTACCAATAAGGATGACTTTAAATCTTGGTATTCTCTAATATGTGAAATATGGATATAATAGAATTTCAGGTGTCCTAGAGGTTGGTGTGAAGAGTATTTGGTCAAAAAGAGGTTTCCACAACAGACACTAGAGACTCCTAATGGGAGGAGGGAGGGAAAAATTAGAGGTTGAAAGACCACCCATTGGGTATCATGCTCACCACTTGGATGTTAGGCTCAGTAGAAGCTCAAACCTCATCATTACGCAATATACCTATGTAACAAACTTGCACATATATCCCTTAAATCTAAAATTAAATTAAATTTTTAAAAAAGAAGTTTCCAGGGGGTACAGTAAAAATTTCAGCACATAGGAAATGCCTTATAATGTTTACATAAGACCAAATGGTCCTTTTATCAGGCAAATATCATAACATTTAGCTATTATTCCTACAGCTTCTAGAAAATTTATATTTATTCTGATTTTTAAAAATTCTTCAGAGAGTAAGCCTGTATGTTATGTTTATAAGAAGAAAATAATATGTATTCATATACTCATATTCATATATAGACATTCATTTATTCATTTGGCAATTGCTGAGTCTTTGATATGCCAGAAATTATATGCTGGATATGCCAAGATTAAATAACACTATTAATTGCATAGTCTAGAAGTGGAAACAAATGTAAACAAATATTGGCAACATACTATGACAAGTGCTAGCATACAAAACATAGTGGCTTACCCAAAAGAAAGGGGTTAACAACAATTCCTTGAGAATGTGTGGAAAGAATTAAAAGTAAAGGAGACATCTGAGATCTGTCTATAAGGATAAGTAAGAATTTACCTACTGGACCTGAAGAGAAGATTAAAAGGTATATTGGTATAATGGATAGTTCACCACTGTCCTTTCCAATCCGGATACCGGTGCTAGGAGATTTCAACCTCATCAAACTCCATACAACCACTTACCTGCTGTGCCCAAAAATCATAAAACGCCTGAGCCATTAAAAATGGAGTTCACAGTGGGGCTGCTTGAAATAGAGTGAACAAATCTTGGGCAATGCACAGATCTTTTTTGCTGTAGAATCCATGGACAACACACAGACAACTGAGGATGCAAGACTCTGTTGACAGTTACATGAGCAGCAGATAGCATGGCTTCTCAACACGTGTCATGGTCATTCCACTGACAATACAACTTCTCCCTCCTTTCTTTTTCCCTGACATTCAGGGAGTAACCACATCACTCACCCCCAAATTAATGACCACCAATGCCTCCATCAAGGATGGTTAGACTGAGGAGTTCCCTTCGCTTTCCAGTTTATTATTATGGCATATACTCTATGTTCTGCTTCCTCCAACGTCCTCCTGAATCAAGAGCCTTCCTTTTCTTCTCTCTATAAAAAACTGACTCTTCCAAATTAAAAATATTGTTTTCAAAATTATCGTTCTAGGGGAGGGCCCCAGAAGTCTACTTTGGATGTCAAAATTGAAATGTTAGTTGTTTCTTTCTCTAAATGCTTGTTATCTACAATTCTAATTCTCCTCAAAGCAATGAATGACTCTGACTTATTTCCAACTAGGCAGAAATTAGGACAAAATTAATATTTCATAATAATATCTCACTACATTTGTCAGTGCACAAAAACAGTAACAAAGAAAATTAGGAGATCTGACTTGAACCCTTGCATTATTCACTAAATCTGATTAAGCCTAAAACAACCCTCTCCAGTAGGTATTATCATTCTCCACATTACAGATGTAGTTGTTAGGATTCAAGTTGTACCCATGGTCACAGTTTTGAGTTCAAATCCGTCTTCTGACTTCAGGTCTAGTGAGCTTTAAGTTTGATCTATAAAAGGAAACTAGCCAGGAATAAAATAGCCTCAATTTTCACACTGGATTTAGAAATCCAGATATATCACAGGCCGAATAATGATAATAACTAGAATTTATTAATAGTTTATTATTTATCAGTCATTATTCTATGCACTTTATATAAGTTAACTCTTGTTATCCTTACAACAACCTTATGAAATTGATATATTATTCATTCCACTTGGCACTCAAGTCCACTGGGTCTTACAGACTGTATGTAACTCTGCAAACACCTTGGAGCTGATAAGTGTTTAAGCCTGAATATGAAGTCAGATCTGACTCCTAAGTCTATGCTCTTAATATTATTTTATATGACCCTTATAGCTAAAAAGAAGAACATTTTTACATATATCATCAAAGAATATACATCTCCAGAGAAGCCATTTTTCTTCCCTAGTTCTATCCTCCATATTAGAAAACTTCATTGTGACATTGTCATCCCAGAATCTGAAGCACTACTATTTGTATAACCCTTTGTCATGTCTAATAAAAGCTAATTATTCGCTCTTATTAAAACTAATTGCTTATGTTAAGTCATCCAAAAGTATCGTGTATTATTAAAAACAACTAACTTTTCTTGAAAAATGTTTGTGGAATCTTTGACCTGTGACCTGTCACTCTTACTAGAGTTTTAAACAAAAACATCTTGGGCAATATTTTCCATGTATGTTAAATCTTACTTTGGTTAGCTCATAAATGTATCTCATATTATATGGTAACTCACTAGTTGAGATTTCACCATTTATAATGCATGTGATATAGTCAACATTGCATGTAAAATCCATTCTTCTACTTATTTAGTAGATATTTTATATTCATTACCTACAATGATCCAGGCAGAGTTTCACTAGATGTTGAGGACTATAGGTAAGGGTAACACAAACAGATATGCTCCTGCCCTCAGGAAGCTTAAAGCCTACTTGAGAACAGCCAAAAATAAAAACAGACACATATAAAATGACAACTGTGATAAGTGCTTAAAAGAGAAAGCATATGATACCTTGGGGGTCTTGATGGGGGAAAGGGACCTGAGAAAATTCCTAAGGAAGTAATAGTTGAACAGAAGAAGAGCTATGTAAATGTGGCGGGGCAGGAGGAAGAGCCTAGCAGTCAGAGGGAAAGCCGCAAGCAAAGGTTCTATATTGGGAGGAGCATGAAGTATGAGTCATAACAAGACATTGAACACAGGCCAGCCTGACTTGGCATAAAAGCAAGAGAAATAGAGTGGTTCTGGAGCAGTTTAGAGAAAAAAAGATCAAACCAAATAGAGTTCTACATTGTCTTATTCTTGGGACTAATGAGAAGTTGATGAAGGGCTTGAGAGATTTGGGGCATTGGCATAACCAAATTGATATGTTTTTTAAAATTCTGGCTAGAGTCTGTACAACAGGGTGTATCATATTTGCAGATTTAGAAAACACAGACAAGAATCACTGCAGCAATTCAAGTGAGAACTGGTAGGAACGTGAACTAGAGAGATGGAAGAAGAAGAAACAGGAAGAGAGAATATTTGAGAGATGTTTAGCTGGTGTATAAGAAAGAATGCCAGTAAGATGGCAGGCTCAACCCTTCCATTAAAATAATTAAAATAATAGATTTTTTTTAATGATAAATCATCTTAAAATGACAAAGAGTAGGCAAGATAGGTTAATCTCCAAGTTTAAAGAAATAGTAGTGTCCGGGCTTGGTGACTCAGTCTGTAATCCCAGCACTTTGAGACACCTAGGCGAGTGGATTGCCTGAGCCCGCAGGATCGAGACCCGCCCAGGCAACTTGGCGAGACCTCATCTCTACAATAAACCAAAAATGAGCCGGGCGTGGTAGCGTGCGCCTGTAGTTCCAGCTACATGGAAGGTGGGGCAGAAGAATTGCCGGAGCCCAGCAGGTCAAGGCTGCGGTGGCCGGGAGCGGCCACTGCACTCCAGTCTGGGCGACAGAGTGAGACTACAACTCAAAAAATAAAAAATAAAAATAAAAGTTTTTTTGCTAAGCTGCCAAAAATATTACGCTCTGTGAGTAGTAAATGGCCTGTTTTCTGATCCAGAGATTTCTATTAGCATGTATATAAGGGTGTGTGTGTGTGTGTGAGTGTGTATGTGAGTGTGTACACAGCTATATGCCAAGAATTTTACAGAAGTGATGGAATATACCAAATCATAGTACATAAATGTCACTCCAGACCTTAAATAACTTCTACAAATAAATCTCCAGGAAAATTAGTAGTTCACATGTTGTTTTGTGAACCGCTCAAGGAAAATAAGTATTACAACAAAAACTCAGAAAGAAAAATTATATCTACAAAGATTTCAGATGTTTAAATTACAGACACAGACTACAAAATGACTACATCTAACAGATATAACACATAATGATTTTTAAAATAAGAGACAAACTTAAAATTTTGTTCAGAAACTTATTACAAAGTACATTTGCAGAAAGAAAAATTTAACTTCCAAAAATGAGAAACTCAATGATCAAAATTAAAAACTGAACACATGAATTCAGTAGGTTAGACAACTAAAAAGAGAATTTGTGAACTGGAGATAGGTCAAAAGAAGTTACCCAAAAGATAACATAGATTTTTAAAGAGTTAAAAAATATGGAAAAGAGATGAGGAAATATAGAAGAATGAGATGATCTAACATTTATTAAATCAGAGACCCAGAAGTCGTAAAAATAATTTTTAAAACCCAATATTTATTGTATATTGCTAAGAATTTTCCAGAAGCGGTAAAATACATCAAAATACAAATATGAGAATCTCAACAAATCTAAAGTAAGATACAAAATTATTAGAGAAGCTGGAAATTGCCAAAATGAAAGAGAAAATTGTAAAAATAGAAGCAAAGACTAACTTTAAAGGATAAACATTTAGTCTGATAATTTTCATTCCAACGGCATTAATCAAAATAAGCAGGCAGTAGAAAGGTAGTTGAAATGTGCTGAAAGAGCCAGGCTCGGTGGGTCAGCCTGTAGTCCCAGCACTTTGGGAAGCCAAGGTGAGTGGATTGCCTGAGCCTGCGGGTTCGAGACCCACCTGGGCAACTTGGAGAGCCCTCATCTCTACAATAAATCAAAAAATTAGCCGGGCGTGGTAGCGCGCGCCTGTAGTTCCAGCTCCTTGGAAGGCACTCCAGTCTGGGCGACGGAGTGAGACTCCAACTCAAAAAATAAAAAAAATAAAATAAAGAGAAGAAGATGCTGTCTCCTTTGGGTGGAAAGGTCTTCCCTTTTTTGGCTTGCAAAATTCTCAAGACTCTCCCTGGTAGGTCATGACCAGAGTACACAAATGTCCCAGGCAAGGCTGGGAGTGGAAAGGCCATGGGCTGGGCTTCTGGGCTGACTCTCTGTGTGCCCTTGGACAAGACATTTAGCACCCCTGAGCCTGAGTTTCCCTTCTATAGCATGGGGGTAATAGGGCTGGTCCTGTGTCCTTCACAGGTGATTGTGAGGAAAAAACGCAACAGGGCTATAGCAGCCTTCCAAACCCTACATAGGATTGTGAATGTAGATTTGCTGTGAGGCAGGGAACAAGGAGTGACCCCCTAAACCGCGGTGGAAGACACCTCCCCAGGTCAGATGCCCAGCCCTTCAGCTGTTCCCAGAAGTCATTCGGTCCAGCTGCCATCCTACTGGGAGGAACAGCCCTGCCAGACTCTGGGACTTGGATACATTCACTCATTCAAAAAGGAACACATAGTGTCAATTCCAGGCTAAGTTCTCTTGTAGGTGCTGCAGAAGCCAAACAAAACAGACAACAACCTCTGCCCTCATGGAGTGTATGTTCCGATCCAAGGGACAAGCAGGTGATGTGCAGGTGCACACCTGTGACTTTAGCCTTCATTCCACTCTTTCTTGTTCACACCTTTAATGGCAAACTTTCCAGAACAGCCACTCTGATGATGAAATATGACAAGGCCCGTCATGGGCAACACAGGATGTTTATGACGTGGGATTACCTAGAGGCTCATCTGAGCAAAAGGGCCACCAAACCCACCTGCCCACCTTGCTGAAATGCGACCTTTTTAAAATCAGTATTGCCCCCTCGGGCTCTGTCATTTAAAATGCTAGACACCAGAGAGAGACAAAATGGCAGTGGAACTGGTGGGAGTGTGAAAGTCTCTGCAAGGGCGAGTGTCCATCAAGAGAGTCCGCATGAGTGGGTGAGTGCAGCTGGGTGAGTGAAAGTTTGTCTGAGGAGAGACTTGGGATCAAGCCCCCAGGGCTGCCTCTGGAGGCAGCTACAACCCACCACTTCACTGATCAGAGCTCCCAGTGGGCAGGATCACCAGTCATTCTTGGGGGGTCTCTTCGGAGGAGGCAGCAGAGGCCAGCTGGTGGTGGTCAGCAGAGGTGGCCCATGCCACCACCAGCAGCAGGTTAAGCACTGGCAGAGGGAACCATGGAGAGGACACGGCAAGGAAATCTGAAGCTGAGCCCCCAGCGAGGAGACGCTGACAGCCGTCATTTTCTCTGTCCCAGAACCGGGCAGAGACCTGTGTTGGCCCACCCAGCTCTGTTCACCTTCCAACCTGGGACCCAGAGGTGATCTCCGCACCCCTCTGGGATTGACCATCGCTGATCCAGAGAGGAAACTTTAGGAGCAGACACAGAAGGATGGATGTCCCACCCCCACACTGGACCAGGCACAGACACATCTGTTCTGAGTGGGGGACTTGATGGCAGCGGCAGCAGCGGCAGCAAAGTTGGATGAGTCTGTGACCGATTCGCCCTTCTCTCACAGCAGTCCGCGGGGCATCCGACCCACACTACGAACGACCCCATTGGCCTGTACCCAGGGTAGAAGGGAGGGACTGCAGACCGGAGCCCACTCCCTACCACTGCAGTCGCCAGAAACGGTGGTGGTGACACTTGGGAAGGGAACCCGAAGTTCCAGAAATGGCCACAGGGGAAGCTCTTTTTTTCTTTTTCTCTCTGTTTTAGAGTGTTTTACTACTTGTTTTTGGGTTTTTTGGTGTTTTTTAGCTTTTCTGTTTGTGTATGGGCGTTGTTAAGGGCGAGTGTATCACCAGGATTTTTTGTTTGTTTGTTTGTTTATATGTTTGCTTGTATGCTTTTGTTTTTTTGTTTTTGTTTGTTTCTTTGTTAGCTGGTGAACTTGCCTGTTTTCCTTCTTCTTCTCCTCTTCCTTTATACATTCTTTTCCTTTTTTTTAATCTCATTTTGCTTTCAGGGGGGCATATATACCCCCCCCACACACACACACACGCACACACTGCATGGACAGATTGTAAGGTGATGGGAAGTGGGTTCCAGAAACAAATAAAGATGGTGTTCTTCAAAGAAAGAGCTCAGGTCCCAAACAAACCCCTGGGAAGACAGCACCTAAGAATACAGACTTCAGAACTTAAACAATGAATAGTCCCCAGAATGATTGGTCTCAAACCACAAACCCAAAGATCAAGATATTAATGGGGAGAATGAATAGAAATGAGGAGAGACAACAGAAAAGAATGAAGAAGCTGATAAAAGATGATGGCAATAAAGGGTACAGTAAACAAAATAAATAAACTGACAAGCATGGAAAGTAGAATTAACCAGGCAGAAGAAAGATTCTCAGAACTTGAGGACCAAAATATGGAACTAATGCAAACTATTAAAAATATAGAAAAGAAGCTTAAAAAGACAGAACAAAACCTCCAAGAGATGTGCAATTATATCAAGAGACTGACCTATGATTAACTGGCATTCCTGAGGAAGATAGAGAAACAGAGACTTACCCTGGAACAAACATTCCATGAAATTATCCAAGAAAACTTCCCTCATCTCATCAGAGAGGTGACCATTCTAACACAAGAAATTCAGAGAACCCCTGCAAGACATAAAATGAGAAAACCAACTCCCAGACACACAGTAATTTACTTACACAAAGTAGGTATGAAAGAAAAAATTCTAAGGGCAGCAAGAGAGAAAGATCAGACTACTTACTGGGGAAGACCAATTAGAATTGCAGCAGACTTATCTACAGAAACACTACAGGCTAGAAGAGACAGGAGTCCAATCTTCAAAGTTCTCAAAGATAAACAATTCCAACCAAGAATTTCCTACCCAGCTAAGCTAAGCTTCATCAGTGACGGAGAATTCAAAACCTTCCCAAACATTCAATCCCTAAGAGTTTATGCCACCTCCAGATCAGCTTTACAAGAAACGCTTAAGAAAGTATTAAACACAGAAGAAAAGAAAAAAAGAATGACAGCACTCTTCCCAAGAATGCAGAAAGAAGACTGAACACACACACATATATCAACCCCAAAATCTAAAGAAAACCAACAAGTAAATAAACAAACAAACGGCAGCAGCAACAAAAACAACAAAGACCTTTTTAAGAGCACCATGACAGGAATAAAGTTTCCCATCTCAATAATCAACTCTCTCTTTCTTCTTGTCATCATTTCTCTTAACCCTCTCCATCAATACCTTGATATCTGGATTTTGGTTTGAGACCTGTTGTTCTGAGGGCTTGTCATAGTTTGAGTTCTGAAGTCTGTATTCACAGGTACTGTCTTAACAGGGGTTTGGGAGATTCCTGTGTTCTTCCATTGATTCACTTTCACTTGTGATAGATTCCACACCCCTTAAATTTTGTTGCTCAGTGATGGGAGGATAGATTTCACTTCTGTTTGCCCAATTCTCTATTTTTCCTTAGGTAGAGCCTCTGGATTTGTTCAATTTTGAAGTTATCCCAAACTCTTCTGCTGTTCGGTCTTCTACTCTGATTGCAATGCATCTGTGTTTGGTCCAGTGTAGTGGGTGGGGTGTCCATCTCTCTGGTATAATGCTCTTGGAGTATTTTCTCTAGGTTAATGATGATCAATCACAGAAGGGTGTGGAGATTGCCCCTTGGTTTCAGGATGCTGGCTACTCAGTACTGTGTGAGCTAAGGCAGATCTCTGCCTGGGTTCTGGGTCAGAGAAAATGGCTTCAGCCTGTGTCTTCTCCTCTGGCAGGGCTCAGCTCAAAGTTTCTTTCCTGCACTTTCTCCATTGTCACTGCTGCCAGTGCCTGGCCTTTTGCTGTAGGTGGTGGTGTGTACCAGGTGCCAGTTGTTGAGAGGCATCTGATTTGAGTTGCCTTTTCCTGAAAATGGCAGATATTACTGTGTGCAGGAGGTGCTGAGTTTATAGCAGTGGTAAATTGCAGCCACTTCTGAAGGGAAGCCCTGGGTGCTTGATCCTGCCTCTCCCCTCAGTCAGACATTCACTCACCCACTTGTACACACACATGCACACATATTAATCCTTATGCATACACATCCATGAATGACTCAATCTGACTTTTTTTTTTTTTTTTTTTTTGCCATCTTGGCTCCATCCCTTTTCTCTTGTATTGAGTCAGGGTTTCACTGTGTCACCCAGGCTGGAATGCAGTGACACAATCATATCTCACTGCAGCCTCGATCACATGGGCTCAGGTTATCCTTCTGCCTCAGCCTCCAGAGTAGCTGTGACTACAGGCACACACCATCATGCCTCACTAAATTTTTACTTTTTTTTGTAAATACAAGTTGTCTTAGGTTGCCAGGCTGGTCTCAAACTTCTGGGTTCAAATGATCCTCCTGCCTCAGCCTCTCAATGTGCTGGGATTATAGGTGTAAGCTACTGTGCCCAGACAGATTTAATCTAAGGAAACAAGCACCCAGTCAAATTGCAGTGCTGGGGCAATAAAAGCACAAAGTGAATTGAAATGTCTTGTTGCAACAGACAGAAACTACTGAAGGAATAAAGCATAGCAAACACATTGGGGTTACTTCCACTGGCTAAACCTGGGACAATATTAGCATGAAAATAAATAATGAATAGAGAACTAATTTACAGTGGAATTCCTGTTGATTACAAAAAAAAAAGATGAAGGTAAGGTATCATCAATAGATGCTAAGACTAGTCTGTGGAATTTTGATGAATAATAGAATATAAAGTCTCACAATATATCCCCATGAATTACTTATTAATCACAAACCAAAAGGAGTCAGCTTCGTGAGGAAACCTGGCCTATACCACTTTAAACAAGTGATCAAAGTTAGCATTACTAATATTAAGACAAATTGACATCAGGTGCCTCCTGATATGGAGCACTGAAAGGACACGATGTAATTTCTGTGGAATTCCTGCCAGAAATGCATAACCTAGATCTGAATATCAGATAAACCCAACTGAGGCACATTCTTCAAAATCACTGGCCTATAGTTTTCAAAAATGTCAACATCAACAAAAACAAATAAAGATTGAACATATGCTTCAATTATCAGGATTCTAAAGAGACAGGACAACTAAATACAATGAATGCATCATCCTGGATTGTTTTCTGGAGCAGAATAAAACTACTATGAAAGACAATATTGGAAAGATTGATGGAATTTGAATATGCCCTGGGAGAATGCAATAATGACAATTTTCCAGATTTTTTTAATGTATGATGGTTATATAAGAAAATGTCCTTAATTTGAGAAAAAATATGTTGAAATACTTACTTAGGAAAAAGAATAGAACTTATTTTAAGGAGTTGTGAAAAAATATATATATGTATATGAGAAAAGAGAATAATTTGAAAATGAAACAAACATAAACAAATTATTAACTGCATGAAAGATACACCAAATTTTTAAAAATGTTTCGGCAATTTTTTTTCAAAATTCAATGTTGTATTAAAATAAATCTCACACCTACAGATCTAGGAATAATATGAAACAGAAAAGGGAAGTTTTAAGTGGATAATATAAGGCTAGGCAATAATACTACAGAAACATAGAGTTCTCAGACCTGAGAAAACTATTCCCTTGGTTTTAAAATACAAAATTGTTATTCACATGAAGGACAGTGGAGGAAACCCTTGGAGAAAACAGTGAGAAGAAAATAACTCACCATATGGAAGATGACTGTACTTAGAGCAAGGTATATTTGCTTAAGAGTTTTATTTAACAGAATGATGTCTATTAGAAGGAAAAAAGTAAAGAGAATCTCACAGGTCCAATTTATAAAGAATCTTCTTTATATGTCTCACTCAAAAAACACTAATCAAAATAGGTTAATTTTAGTGTTATATCTGCTACTTAATATATATTTTATATATATGCATATATATGTATATATAATTTAAATTTACATGCTTAAATTTTCCCATTTGTAAAAAAAGTAACAATGATGCCCTGTTCATAATTTTATGACAATGTAATGACAATTCATATGAAAAATTTTAAAGCTTTAAACACATTATTTCATTAGCAATTAATTAAATGCTATATGCAAAGCAGTCATGTAACTGTATAAATATAAAAGTTATGCCAGCTTTTGACATTAGTAAGTACAAATATTATATATATATATATAAATGGTGAAAGTAAATTTTCATTTAAGGCTTTGGACATGATGTATTACCTTTGTATGTAACATATAATAATAATGGAGATATTTTATCTTAATTTTTCTTCTTTTAAGGATATCTTGCATTTTGAATAGTTCTATCTGTGCTCCACTGGTAAACACAAAATTCTGCAAAAAGAAAGCAGCTTTGCAGGTGTTTCTTGGTTATATCTGAGCTGCTGTCATGGGATCTAGGCCATTTCTTATACAGTGAGTAGTTACATATATTTTAAATGTCAAGACATGCTCTCAAGATTGTTCAGGTATTTCATGAAGTCTGACTTAGAACACTGTCAGATTTTTAATTCCACACACACTGATTTATGAACAATCACAGTGGATTTTCTTGACAATTTATTTTCTTATTTTAAAGCTTGATCTAGCATTTTTATTAAGTGCATTTTTATTGACTTCCATGGGATCCTAACAGTTTTAAAACTTACTTAAAAATCACAATCGTTACATACATTTGCAAAAGTCATTTGATTTAAAATATTAAAATTTGAGTCATGTTACTGTATATAATAAGCACATTTGTGTAAATATATCTATATGCATATAATATAATTCACAAATGTCATAAAAATTCAGCAGATTAAGAAAGTTATATTAAAGATTTTATAAATTAATGATGATATTATATGTAGTTCACAACATAAGAATAAAGTTTAGAATAAATTATATAATACAGAAAATATGAAAATACTTATAAATGTAATGTTCCAAATAATTGTACAAAAGAATATTGACCTAAAATTTCTGGTTTTCAATAACTTTGTTAATATTCAGGACTAAGGATTTGTTGTCATAATGGTCTTTGATAATGTCATTTATATTCTCATTGTTTCCTTCTTAAAGCTGTAGTGTTTATTTATTTGGTAGTGGACTTTTGAGTAATGAATATGACTATACAACATAATAATTTCTATTTAGAGCTATTGAAATTAAAGTGACTCCTGGAAGATGAATTGATATAATATCTAGGATATTAGTACATGTATCTAATTTTAATAGCTAATTAATTTATCATCCCACCATTTTGCTAATAAGAAATAACCAAACAAAAGAGCGAAGGCTGATTCTAAAGCTATGTACTGTATACTGTGTAGCTATGTACTACACACTGTAATTTAAGTTTGCGAATAAACAAGAAAGAAGAATAAGAAGAAAGACCCAGGGACCTGGATTTTAAATTGCCAGTGATAAACGTCGATACAAATATTAGACTGAGTTGATGAAATTCTCTAAGTTTTTAAGTGTAATCCAGGAAGCCAACACAACAGTCGGTAAAGTGACCTTTATTTGTCCATCAAATAAATAGAAACTAATTACTCAGTGGAAGTTTGACTCTTATTATTTAAATCAGAATTTTCCTTTATTTTCTTTTCTCAAAGACATTAAAGACTTTGTGATTACCAAAAGAGGTCAAACTGCCATTCAGTGAAAGCATTTTACAAAGGATCTGTTTCTTTACACCCATGCTTCTGGACCATTCTCTGTCTTCCTGCCTCTCAGAATAATCTTCACAATGCGTAAATCAAGTCCTTTCTTCCCCACACCTACCTGTGGCATTTTACCACAGAGAATAAAGTCTGACTTCCTAATGGAGCTCTAGGCCCTCAACAACTTGTACAACTCAAGCAGCTAGACTAAGTAAGTCTCATGTAGCCTGTGATAACTAGAATAGTCTGTTTCTGTCACCAAGTTTCTTAAATGCTACTCTGCTTTATGACTTCCCATAAAGTAAGTTCAATATACCTTGGTGTTGTTGCTAATTGTGTCCCCATCTTCATGGAAAAGACTTTACCACTAAATCTTCACATGCACAACCGATTCAGTCTATTCAGAGCACCTGTCTCAAGTTATTCACTTCTGCAACCCTGGCCCTCTATTATGACACCCCGTTTTATCATCTTCACAGAACTTACAAGAGAATATTATGTTTATGGCACATTTGTTTGGTATTGTTATTGATACCCCTACAAAAAAATAATACAAGATGACATGGCTTGGAAGCCGATGCTTGACTGTTGTCTCACTGATATAACCTAGCACCGAAAACAGTGGTCATAGCAATTATTTAAATGATGATTTTCAAGTGACTGAAAGAATGGAAAACTAATACAAGCTGAGTACACAGTTCTCTGATTTTCTGTATAGTAGAAGAGCATAAATTAAATTACCTAAATTAGTAATTTTACTCCTCATAATTGGAAGCTCCTGCATTAGGGGCTGTCCAATCAGGCTGAGAAGTTGAGAGGATGAATGACTTTCATTGTAATGGTCCTTACAGTCTATAAACTGAGCAAATGTATAAAATTTTGTCTTATTTCTTGAGGTTATAAGTAACAATTTTTTAGGGAAAAATGATCTACACATTGAAAAAATAACAAAATACTTTTAAAAAATCTGGTACACAGGAATAAATGCAGTGTCCATAACTTTAAGACAAGCCTTCATCTAAAGCGCAAAAGACAGTGGGCAACATTTGGTTCAGGACTACGTCCTTGAAAAATCCCTGAAAGAAATTTATTCTTTGTATTTGCTCAAGCTTAGAGCTGTGTGCTTTAGTGGTAAAACTATATACATACATACACACACAAAAAACTATATATAGTCACTGTAGATGCACACAAGAATATTTGACTAAATTTATGATTGTCCATCTCTGCTGGAAAATGAGACGAGGAAGCTCAAGCTGGTAGGTCAACTTCTACTTCCATAGTCAAATAAATTATAACTGAAGACCCAGATTTCTTCCTCATAGAATGATATCAGTTAGTATTTTTGTTTTCATGCTACCTGGTGATGGATAATTTGTAAGAAGAGTCATTTTATTTAGTCCTCACAATACTCTTGTAAATGTTATTTCCATTTTAGAGATAATCTATATAATTTGACTCTGGAAACCTTGCTTCTGATCACTTTGTTAATTGTATGATTTATCCTACATTAAAAAAAACAGGCCAAAAGCTTCCTCAGTGCTCAGCCCCCTCTTCAATCTTGAAGAGATGAAGTCACCCTTTTCCTCTAATTTACCTTCTAAATAAACTTTTTCTAACCTAAAAAATAATAAAAAGTAAAAAAATAAAAATAAAAAACAATTTTAACCGAGATAACTGATAGTAGTAAAATTGCTTAGCAATTATTAATATTAGCTATAAACCTATTAAAATTTGGAACAGTCCTTTCTTAAAAAAATCTTCTTTGGCTCTAATGTAAATAAATTAGATTATATATATGGTAATTATTAATAAGAATATTCAATTAATCCAATTTTTACGATTAAGGGAGGTCACAAAATTTTAGACACTTGCACAGGCATACACACACACACACACACACACACACACACACACACACTGGTTTTGATTACTTTCAGAATATCCTTCTGACATGGTTCTCAGGTATCTATTTCCAGTCACTGAGAGCACATTAAAAAGGAGCATTGGACTCATAAGCATTTATGAAGCTGATCATCAAGAGACGATTCTATAGCATCTCATTCTCATGGCAGCAAAGAAGGACATGATTCTAGAAAGAATCAATAACTGGAAGTCTCTAGTGTGTGTGCGACTCATGAGGGTGGTTTTGGGAATATCTGCCCCTAAGAACTAAGACTGAAGAAAGGTGAATTTATAACCAATTTCTTCTGTTAAATACTTGGTTTGAGAAATGTGGACTTCCACTGAGACTCTAACGTTTAGTTTGAATAAACTTATAAAAAATTCATATATGAGTAATTTGGAATGAGTAATAAGACTTTGTGTCTAGGCTTCCCAAAATTCTATTTATTCCATAATATTTTCATAGCAGTAAGAAAGAAGACTTCCATAGCTCAGGCTACAGCTGAATGAAGTCTTGGCCAGATGACAGAGGGTCTTCTATGATGGCAGGAGCTGAAGTAAGGCCAAGAAGAAACAGATCATAAATTACAGCTGCTGAGGTTTTTAGTTGCAATTGCCAACATGTCAAACAGTAACTTGGTGGCCAGCAGATAGTCCTAGAGAGAAAGAGGTCCAGACGTGCCTGGTCTGCCAAGTACTCCGCTTTACCCCCCCATCACAAGGTTACATAAGCCAAATCTATCCTCCAGTATACCCAACACTGTAATGGAATGTGACTGAGGAGGAGGAGGAGTGAAGGACGAGAAAATCTCAGCAACTACAATTTTTGTTTCCTGTTCACAGAAAATTATTTAAATAATTCGTTCACTTTTTTTATATCATATGGAATCAAAATTAAAACCTTTTTCTTCTAAATTATATTTATGAACTTTTAAAGAATGACAAGATTAGGTAAAAAATTAAGCCACAATTTCTTGTATAAATAAATTTTGTGATTTTTCTATATACTTGTGTACTAAAACCTTTTTAAGTCTTCATTTTGTACAATTTTACCTAGTGACTTCAAACTCAAACACGTTTAATTCTAAAATAAATGTATGTTTACACTGATAATACTATTTTGTCAAACGTTAGACGAATTTTCAGACTCTTGCTATAGAATAGAGTATAATAAAATATAAAAAAAATAAAATTAGACTACAGAGAGAGATTTTCAATGAGTTTGCATTTATTCATAATGGATATGTAGGAAAGAGTCTTTAATACAGAGGTTCCAAACTTCAGGCCATGGACCACTACCAGTCCATAGCCTGTTAGGAAATGGGCCGCACAGCAGTAGGCAAGCTGAGTGAAGCTTCATCTGTATTTCCAGTTGCTCCCCATCACTAGCATTACAACCTGAGAGCCGTCATCTGTCAGATCAATGGTGGCATTAAATTCTCATAGGAGTGTGAACCCTATTGTGAACTGTGCATGAGAGAGATACAGGTTGTGCATTCCTTAAGAGAATTTAATGTCTGATGATCTAAGATGGATCTGAGGCAGTGATGCTAGTGCTGAGGAGTGCCTGCAAATACGGATTAGCATGAGCAGTGAAGTTTTAGTGAACAGAGACCATAATCAATTGCTTGTAGACACATATCAAAACACTATCAGTGAGTGGCAAGTGAGTTGCTGTACATCAATGCATGGCCCACCATTATTTGATTTACCACCTCTGTCCACTCCCCTTTTTTGGTGAGTTGTATAATTATCTCATTAAATATTGCAATAATAATAGAAATAGAGTGCACAGTAAATGTTATGTGCATGAATTATTCTGAAACCATCCCCTGTGTCCCTCCCTTCCACCAGTCTGTGGAAAAATTGTCTTCCACAAAACTGATAGCTGATGCCTAAAAGGTTGGGGACTGCTGCTTTAATAAATCTAATCTTATGATGTTTTATTCCAACCCAAAAGTCATCAAACATAACATTTATTTTTTCATATAGCCAAAATTTATTAATTTTATATTATATACAGATCACTCTCATTATAGACTAAAAATAGAGACAAACATAATGCCAAATCTTGAAGAGACATATATCACTAAGTATGTGGTCGCAATGTTATGCAAATAAGAATAATGTAATGAAGTAAGTTCTGCTACAGAGTCAGGTTCAAAGTCCCTTGAGAATAGATAGGGAAAGCCACAATATTGCTTTGGCTGTTTAGGAATACTTCAAAATACTGGTAACTTTTGAGATATACCTGAAAGATATCTAATATTTTTATAGTCAAATAATGAGGAAAATGTTACTTTAAATAATAAAGAATAACTTGTGTAAAGGCACAGTACCATGAAGAAAATACATGTTTACATAATACTAAATAATTTCAATGTGACCAACGCATAGGGGGCATAATAGTAAGTGGCCGATTTTGGAATGAAACCTTGTAATAAGATCCAATTCAGTTCAGTAATCAAATGTTATCAAATGAAAACTTGCAAATTACTTAATACTAAACAAGCAAGTTACATTCTTCTATTGATAGAGCAGTCTGCATTCTGGGCTGCCTTTAAAGTTCCTTCATTTACTTACAGATAGGGACTTCCTAAAAAAAAAAAAATATATATATATATATATGTGTGTGTGTGTGTGTGTGTGTGTGTGTGTGTGTGTGTGTTTGTGTGTGTGTGTGTGTGTATGTGTGTTTGTGTGTGTATATATGGAACATTTACTAATTTACATTGTATCTTATTACTGTTAGGCTTAAGATGTTCCCCAAATTCCCTGTTACCTAAAAGACAAGTCAGTGCTCCTTTGTGCAATATGTAAGACACTTCACAATCTGGCTGGTCAGTTTTTCCAGAGAATCTCCCACCTTTCTTTCTCCCACACATTAACACTTTAGCCTTAGGGAAATCTGCTATTCTTGCCCATGTTTCAACTCAGTGTAATTATCACTTCCTTTTTGAAACTCTTCCCTGGTGCCTTTAGGCAGTCAGTCATACCCTTCTGCCTGCTCCCATGAAGGGAAGTAATTGGCTGTCCTTCAAGGGTCTTATGGAGAATGTTCCAGTACTGAGGCAGGACGCTGTGTAAAGTAACCTCAAAGGTCACTCCAACTCTTTACTTTTCTACAAACTGTTATGTTTGCATAAACATTACCCATGTCAGCAAGCCCAGTTACAGCTGCCGTTTTTCTATTTAAGGTATTCAAATAAAATAAAACTGTGCCTTACTTATCAATCGCATTTTTATTAAAGCTTATTAGCACTTCCCAAAATTGTGGCACTACATTTTATATTGGATAGGAAGGTAGATGTATTATTATATTAGATAGATACATTGTCTATACTGTGTAGTGTGATATTATATATATATATGGTGTTTTAGTTTGCTTGTCCTACTGTAACAAAGTTTCACAAACTGAATGTCTTTTAAAAATAAGGAATTTATTGTCTTACAGATCTGTAGGCTAAAAGTCCAAGATCAAATTGTCAGCAGTGTTGACTCACTCTGTGGATTGTGAGGGAGAGTCTGTTCCATGCCTCTTGCCTAGCTTCTGGTGCTATGCTGGCCATCTCTGGCATTATCAGACTTGTGGAAACATCCTCCAATCTCTTCCTTCATCTTCACATGGCATTTTCCTCATGTGCATGTCTGGATCCAAATATCTCTTTTCTATAAGGACACCGGTTATACTTAGATTAGAGAACCATCATACTCCAGTATGACCACATCTTAGCTAATTATATTTGCAATGACCAGTTTGGAGAAGCATCTAAGAGTGGAATTCATGTTGCTTGTAGAATTACTGCTTTCATATACAAACAAAGTCTTTGGTAACTAAGGTAGGATTGTAATGATTCTCTTCATTGGGACAAATTCCTTTTCCTAAAGTTTTTTCAATGATACACACACATATGCATATGTGTGTACATATGTATTTGCATATTATACATGTATGCATATGACTATATGTTTTCAGCAAGGTGGCTCTAATTGTTTACAAGAAACCAATAGCTATTTTTAGGTTCTAGTTTAGCTTCTAGCTGGGATTCCTGCTATATCAAGACTGACTGGTTTCTATTCTTGGTTCTGCCACTTAATAATTTCAGACCTCAATTTTCCTCATTTATGCACAAGGTAAAATAATATTAAATAATATAATTGCTGTAAATCAGTCAAATAGGCCTGGACACAACAAATGAGGGCTATCATCATAATTATCATCTACAATTCATCATCATCATCCTGTGGGTTGAAATTATGTTTTCTAACACATATTCTCTATATATGTTGGAGTTAAATTTGATTTTTTCACAATATTTTAATTACTTTCCGGTACTTTACAAAGACCACAAATAACATTAGTAATAAGTAAAAATAGTGTTTTAAAATGAAATTCAAAAAATCCAAATAGTATTAACCCAGTAGTATTAGTAAGCGATGACATATTTATTGTATAAAATAATGTAATATTGACTCTATATAAAATAAAAATGCATAAAGTAATGATTTATTACACTGAAATATTTATTTTTTATTTTATTTTATTTATTTTATTTTATTTTATTTTTTGAGTTGGAGTCTCACTCCGTCACCCAGACTGGAGTGCAGTGGCTGCTCCTGGCCACCCCAGCCTCGACCCACTGGGCTCCAGCGATCCTTTCGCCTCAGCCTTCCAAGTAGCTGGAACTACAGGCGCGTGCTACCACGCCCGGCTAATTTTTTGATTTATTGTAGAGATGAGGTCTCACTAAGTTGCCCAGGCGGGCCTTGAACCCGCGGGCTCAGGCATTCCACTCACCTCAGCCTCCCAAGGCGTGGGATTACAGGCTGAGCCACTGAGCCCGGCTACACTAAAATATTTATTGATAATTTTAATGAATGTGAAAAGGTCACTGACAAACACTAGTTGCTACCTGTTATCTTCTCGTTTGTTGACAGTGGAGCCTTAGGCCTTGTAATAGTTTTCAACAGTATTTTTCTTCTTTTTTCAATTTTGTTCAATTCACCTTTAAAAAATATTTAGAAAAGACTATCTTTGCCCTTTTTAACACTATTTATCTTGCATTTTCATTTGTCTGGGGTTAACTTTTCTGCACCAGGTTTATGGATAGCACTTACTGACATGGATTTTCTATCCCTTTACACTCAACTTTCTTGTATCTTCTGATTTAGGCATTTCTCTTAAAGAAGCATATCTAAAATTTAGCTTTTTCCCGATGAAAGATTTTTAAATTATCTAATGTGGAGTTAAGTTTGTTTATATGTGCAACAATTACTGACAATTTGAATTTTTTTATGCCATTGCTTTTGGCATAATTTTATTTGCGTTTGTCCTCCTCTATTGCTTTTTAAAATTAACTTTTCCAGCCGGGCTCGGTGGCTCAGCCTGTAATCCCACGCTTTGGAAGGCTGAGGTGAGTGGATTGCCTGAGCCCGCGGGTTCAAGACCCACCTGGGCAGGCGAGACCTCATCTCTACAATAAATCAAAAAAATTAGCCGGGGGTGGTAGCGCGCGCCTATAATTCCGGCTACTCAGAAGGCTGAGGGGGAAGGATCGCCGGAGCCCAGCAGGTCGAGGCTGCGGTGGCCGGGAGCAGCCACTGCAGATCGAGTGGGACTCCAACTCAAAAAATAAATAAATAAATAAATAAAATTAACTTTTCCTTGTTTAATTTTCATCTTCAAGGTTGCATAATAAGGATTTTTTTTCTAGTTTTCCCCTTAATTGTTAACATTTAAAAATCTAAGTCTAGGCTCAGTGGCTCAATCTACTCAAGGTGAGTAGATTGCCTGAGCCTGCAGGTTCGAGACCAGCCTGGGCAACTTGACGGGACCTCATCTCTACAATAAATAAATAAATTAGCCAGGCTTGGTAGCGTGTGTCTGTAATTCCGTCTACTTGGAAGGCTGAAGCAGAAGGATCGCCAGAACCCAGCAGGTCTACCCTGGGGTGGCCATGAAGGTGCCACTGCACTCCAATCTGGGTGATGGAGTGAGACTCCAACTCGAAAGAAAGAAAGAAAGAAAGAAAGAAAAGAAGGAAGGAAGGAAGGAAGGAAGGAAGGAAGGAAGGAAGGAAGGAAGGAAGGAAGAAAGAAAGAAAGGCAAACATTTGGCTAACCCCCTCAGGTCCCCTCCCACTGTGGGAGCTTTTCTGTCCTCTCAATATATCCTGCTTTAAAATAAAATAAAATAAAATAAAAATCTACATTTTTTTTCTGGCAAATGCTAACATTAATCAACACCTGCTCTTTATGCAGGACAAGGCAAGTAGCTTGGTACATTTTAGTTTCTTATGAGCTTTTTCTTTCCTGACTCTTATGTCATTTTTTTCATGATACTTAGTACAAATTTACTATTAAACATAAAAGCTCTACTTTTTCTTTGCATTCTAATATTGCTAATATTTAGTAATTTTACTACTATGCTAACACTTAATTTTTCTTCTGCGTTCATTTATTTTTTCTTTAGTTGCAAAAGCACATCCTTTTGATAGTTCTTTTGTCAAAATACCTATGGAAGTAATCTAAATAGTTATTTAAATTTATTTCTTCAGGTATTGTAGCAAAAGAAAAGTTTGCTGTCATATTATTCTTCTCTAGATAATCTTACTTTACACCTCTGGTGGATTCTAGAACGTTTCTCTGTCCTGAAGCTCCGCAATTTCACCACAGTATATCCATTCATAATCAGGTGGCTTCTAAGGGACAACACATAAATTTCTTTATTGTAGAATAATCTCCTTTTAGTTTCTCAAATGTTTCCTCCCCACTATCACGCTATCTCTCTTCCTTATTCTTTTTTGGGAGTAATACTGCAAAACTTCCTCATAGCTCTCTGCCCCTTGAATTCTGTGTAACATCTGCTATCTTTTCTCCCTTCTGTCCTGAATTTTGGTGCATTATTTTACTCTGCCTTTTAATTCACCAGGTGTCTGCACAGAGATTGTATTCTTGGTGTTTCAAAACCATCATCTCATCATAGATTATACAGATAATATTAAAACATATAGGGCATATGCAGGTAAAAGATAAGTCTGTGCATTCTAATCGTTTGTTTTAAATTTTAGCAAAATAATTGATGTTCTTTCAGTAATGTCTATAGGATTTATAGGTAGTGCTATTAGTCAAGCACAGTCATTAATATTTTTAGATGCTTCAATTTCTAATAAACATATTTTGATTTAACAATCTGGTTTTGTGGTTTATTTTTATCAATGGACATGTTACTGTTACAACTTTTTAGTCTGATGAATACAGGTCTTTGAGTTCAGTGAGTACAGCTCTTTTAGTTTGGTGAGTATAATCTTTTAGTTTGGCAAGGTTTGTTATGGCTCTTTTAGTTAAGCAAGTTGTGGGTTCTTGTGGGGGATCCAAGAAATGTCACAGCTCCTAATGTTACAGTTCTTTTAGTTCGGACAGCTCTTTCAGTTTGGAGATTCCTGGGTTCTTGTCTCACAATTATTCTCAAAAACTGAGAAAAATAAGAGAATACGGAACGGAGACACCAAAGAGCAAGTAAGTCAGAGTTCATTAAACACTAGGAAAACTCTCGGCAGTGACAGGAGACCCGTAAGTAGCTTGCCAGTGATGTGGCTGATTTCAGGGGTATTTATGGGCTCAAAATGGGCAGGTCCATGATGATTGGTTGGTGGGTGGTCTTGAAAATGATAGCACATCCTCTTGACAGCACAAAGGACCAATCCGGAGAAAACAGCATGAGCCAATCGGGAGAAAGTGCTCCAAAAGCAGAAAGGAATTCTTATTCGGTGGTGGGTGGACTTTATCTGGAACCTGCAGCTTGGTCCTTCAGACACCAGACCTTTCCCAGTTTGAGGAAGTTCCACAGGGGACCCACCCTAACTGTCTGCCTGAACAGTTTCTTCCTTCCTCCTCTCTCACGATCATTGTGGTTATTAGTCATGTTCTTCAGAAATCATACCTTTCTAGCCTTCTAGTTTTATTGCCACCAAATATGATTTTGACAGTGCCTGGCAAGTAAGTTAAAGGAATTGTTCTACAGTTATGAGTTTGATTTTGACTTCAACCATTAGCTGCATGACACTGTGACTAGCTTATTGAATTCAATCGGATATTCTTGTGAGGTATCCTAAAAGGTTATAAAGTTTGGATCTCATTCTGTCCATGATGGATATTTTTGTAGTAATTTCCCTGTATAATTATATAATGCTCAGCACTATTGATGGTATAATTATTTAGTGCATGCAATCATTCCTTCAGTTGATAAATTTTCAATGACTCTTTTAGCTTAAGAACAAGCTGGGTGCAGTGGCTCACATCGGTAATCCCAGCACTTTGAAAGGTGGAGGTGAGAGGACTGCATGAGCCCAGGGATTCGAGACCAGCCTGGGCAACTTGGCGAGACCTCATCTCTACAATAAATCAAAAAATTAGGTGGGCATCATGGCACACACCTGTAGTTCCAGCTACTTGGAAGACTGAGGTGGAGGAATTGCCTAAGCCCAGCAGGTTGAGGCTGCAGTCGCCCTGTGCATGCCACTGCACTCCAGCCTGGGTGACAGATACTCCAAATAAAAAAAAAAAATTATTGAGGCATACTAAAATACATTTGTGTATGTTAATGTTTCTTCTTTCCTTCCTTTCTTCCCTTCTTCCTTCTTTCTTCCATCTTTTCATTACCTTCATTTTTCTTTCTTCCTTTTTTTGGTTCTTATTTCTTTGTTTATTTTTCTTTGATATTATGTTTACCTGTGACTTTGATAACTAAAATAAAAACCATCGTTCATGATGCTTGGACCATGATGGGTTAGGGTTAGGGTTAGGGTTAAGGGTAAATATCAAAAATATTTTATATGTAAAATACTTAACTACAAACATTTTGGCTTGAAAAAATCATTGTTTAATAAAGTTTTTAAAAATTCCAATGAAAATATTGAAAAATTATAGCATATTTTAAACAAAGTAGAGAATATTGAAATAATAGTTTTGTTAATTCAGTAAGTGCAATTTCTTACAATCACAAAATCATTATATTTATATATGATCAAGTACTTGAAAATCAGTTTTATGAAGCCCACTTTATTTGCCAATAGCTGGTATTTTAGAAATAGACATTTACAATTTTTGTTTAATTTAATAGTTCATTTTATTTGTATTTAATTTAATAGTTCATTAAGATATTATATCAAATATCAAATTGTGGCTAATTTTTAGTATCAAAAAGCAATAATGAAGAAAAAGAAAAGCCTTGGAAAAAAACTCACAAACTCAACACAATGAGTTAGGTTCTAGTTATAAAGATCTAAGATGAGATGATGAGAATAATAACAATGACAACGGCAAAAAAAAAGCAAAAATTTTAGATTATATAAAATATACAGTATGTACAGAATTAAATAATATATTTCATTTGCTCACAAAACAGTACCTCGACAATAGAAATTGCAATAAGTAATCATCAAACTAACTAAGATGTTTAACTGTGTTAAGGATTGAGCATGTCCTGGCAAAAATTATATATTGAAACTAATCATCAATATGAGGTTATTAGAAGGTAAGACCTCTGGTAGGTGATTATATCATTAAGGCAGAGCCTTCATTAACGAGATTATTGCCTTTATAAGAGAGGTCCCAGAGAACTGTCTTGCCTCTTCCATCATGTGAGAACATGAGAAGGCCCTATGAACCAGGAAGAACAAACACCTTATCTGACACTGAATATACCAGAACTTTGACCCTGGACTTTCCAACCTCCAGAATTATGGGAAATAAATGTCTGTTGTTTATAAGCCACCAGTTGATGGTATTTTGCCATAGCAGCCCACACTGACGAAAATAAACTGGAAAATTGGGGAGGGGATCATGCCATGTGATCCCTACCGAGCACTTTCTAGTAGCAGAGACTGAGGACAAAGTCACACAGGCATACATGAATAATAAATTTCAAGATGTTGCAAAGGGAAACAAAAATGTTCAAAATTAATTTCAACTGTAGTCTTTTCAATGGTTGAAAAGTAACTAAAATTAAAAACTGGTGGCCATTTCTATCTCACAATAAACTATAACATAGTCAAAGAAAAATAGCGTTGGGAACCTCTGAGCTTCTTTACTCTAAATATATAACAGATTTTTAAATTAAAATAACTCTAGTTTTTATTTTCAGAATTTTACGGTGCTTTATGTTTGCTTCATAGAAGCTCTCTCATCCCAAGGCTCTGAATATTACAAATCACTTACAAGTTTAGATTCAAACAAAACCTCTGAGTATTGGACTTAGCTCTAGCTCACAAACACTTTGACAAAGATTCTACTAAGGGTTAAAAAACAATTTCTAATACAGTTGCTTGCAGACTCTCTTAGCCTGCCACCCTCTCTCAGGAGACTGCCGTGAGTGGTCATGGCTGAGTCTGTGGACAGCCTCTTATGTGTCCAGCTCTCACCACACAGTCTACAATTTTTGTCCCTGTGCTTACCTCCACAGTATCACTTTCCACTGGCCTCTGTTGGGTGCTTCCACCTTCCACTGTCACTTTTCCTGGTGAAGTCCACACCAGGGTTCACATGTGCTAATGTACAAGATGTTTAAATGCCATTGTGAATTTACATGTTATTTGTCTTCAACTGTGTTCCCATTTTCTTTTTTCTAAAACTGATACCCAGTGAGAATTAGGTTTTTGATCTTTGGAGGATTGTTTCTCCTGTGTTTCAGCCTAGGTAGGAAACTGTCTTCAGCTGAGGCCCCAACACAGAAGACAGGTATGTTCTGGTCCTTATTTACAGGCAATACAACACCTTTCTGGCTTCAGGCTTTGTTAAGACCAGTTTTAACTGTGAGCTCTCTATGAGGTTTAAGTACTGTTTTATAAGATCCATATTTGCTCCTTGCCCCTCTGTAGGCCCTGTGAATTTAACATCTGATCACAATTCCAGATACCCATATTGTTTCTGATCATCTGGAGATTTTCTTTTCCTATTTTTGAACATGACTATCTATTAAAAACTCACTGAATATTCCTTTGCAACAGAAAGTAGCATATTCCGGAAAGTCATTAATCAGTCATCCTAAATGGAAATCTTGAATACTGACTCTTTAAATATAATGATGTACTTCTCTGAAACAATATTGTTTGGATTAGTAAAAGTAAAAAAAAAAAAAAAAAAAAGGTTTATTTTATTCTTGAAAGTCATTGTTTCTCTCAACAAATAAACTAAAGCCTCAATGTTATCCTAAACAGCAAATCAGATCCTTAATAAAATCAAAAATAAATTGATTTAACACATTTTACTCCTAAGTAAATGTTAAATTATTACTGGAAATTTTAAAACACAACAGTGTTCTGCTAAAATAGGATAAAATTTTAATCTAAAATTCGCAATATAAAATTGGATACCATTTGCATTTTAAGTGTCACTTATTAGTGATTTAATAAAGCAATCAAAAATTTACTAGGCTTTCAGGACACTTCCAGGCTTAAATATTTAAGTCTACTTTTATAGGAAACTGGACCTTGATGTTGCTATAGTAATGGTCAAATGACAACTACAGATAATGATGTTTTTGAGGCAGAAGAACAAGAGACTTAATTTGTTCAGAATGATTGTATTTCTAGTTAGAAATAGAATCCCAATTATTCCTTTTTGTGTGAAATATTGAAATATCTTTAATAATTTTAAATTTTCTGCTACCTGTATTTCAAAAATCTTTATCTGTTTGAATTTTTATTATCAGTCTTAAATTTAATTTTCATTTTCTTGTTGCTAAAATCTTTTTTGTCCTTTAGGTTATTGTATATAATACATTCACAGGCATTTGAAATCATAAACATGTATAAAAATTGTATTAATTTGCCATGGAAACACTGTGCATTTTGTATATTTCTCTAAAAAGAACTATGGTTAGCTAATACTATTGTCTTTAATCCATAAATCATTTAATCCTATTGTTTTTTCACTTTCTATATAATAAGTTCTGAAAAATGTATTATTTTTCTGTGACACTACTCCCTACTTCTACCTTCAATATTTCTGCTTACCAATGATGGAAAAGCAAATTTATTCACTAACAAAGCACTAATAATTTTTTAAGAGCAAGAGTAATGTTTCAAAAGCCAAGTCTTAGCTTGAAAAGTTAAAACTTGGCAGGCATGCTTTATAGTTCTGATATTCTATCAAATTTTAATAGTTTTAATTGCCTAATTATCTGCTCTAGTGCAATAATAAAGTCTTTTAATATTTCATCTTCTACTACAGAAAGAGGTATTCCAGTCTGTGCTAGAGAACCTTCCAGCCCTTGTTGAATGTCGCGTTGAAGTTCCTGAGTGTAATCTTGCACACATGTAAGTCAGCACCATCTGTCATCCCACTTTCTGTCCTCCACCTCCCTCCTTACCCAAATGTTACTTGTTTATTCAAGGGACACCTCATTTTCTTGCCTTCAGTTTTTTGTCATTGGCAACTTTGCTTTTTATATCCAACTTTATACTCTTCAATAAATTTGTCTCAATTTCTATTTCTTTAATGCAGGCAATAACTTCGCGTCTGAATCTCATATGCCTCCCCATGCCTCTGAAAATGTTTTTCTCTCCTCCCGATCTTGCCATTAGCACCTCTCTTAATCTGGTGGCCTGTGCTATACTGAATAGTTCCGGGAGAATCAATGCTTCTTTTCAGGGGCTGACAGGAAGAACTGCCTTGGGCATACAGCAGAACAAGGGACCATGAGACCCACCACAATAAGAGGATTTAAAGACAACTCTGGGCACTGCATTCCTGCCTAGGAAATTCTGTGATCCATTTTGTGTCTCCTTTATTGGACAGATCAATCTAAGAAAAATAATAACATATGAAACATTTACTTATTTACAATTTCAAGAGTTGATTTCTCACATCCTGAGTACACACCACATTCTAGGCTTTTATGCACAGAAATACTGTCGCGGATGTTCAAATTAGCACTATTTTTGTATTCAAGATCAGATTCTCCATTTCTACTTTATTTTTTACTTAGGTACTACCTGCTTGTTCTGAAATTTTTGACATCCCATAAATGAAAGTGTTTATATTTCATTATAAGGTAACAGAAGAATTAGTCAACAAAAATTAGTACTTTAAATATTCATTAGTGATGATACTTAGATTATAATCAGTTTACGAAAATACTTAAAGCATTTTCTTTTTCCTAAGGAAAAAATATTGTTAAATTGAGAAAATTGTTAAGAAACCGAAACAGCCAATATTCAAAAATCATTTAACACTAACGTAATTTTTTCTTCATAAAAAATCAATTATTTGCAATTCACTGGACAATATTAAACCTAAATACAAAAAAAACCCTATTCCCATTTTAACACAATGCATTTCAATAGCACATCTCAATAGATAATACCTATACTACTACTAACTTAATTAGCGATTAAGGAGAAAAAAATCAGTTCTCTTTATGACTTAAGGCAAATGCAAACTGAAGTGTAAGACTTGTAATTTAAAACCATAATTGACTTGCAAGTTATATTAGCTTTATGTATAGTAGAAATGAAAAAAAAGATATTATATGTCTCTTCAAATAATTTATTTTTGCAAATAATGCATCTAGGAAACTTTTACAAGAAAGAATACTTATATGCTAACATTATACTAAACTAGGCTTAGATATCTTACACCATACCTAGTTCATTGTTTTGCAGGCATGTTAGAAGTAGATATGAATATGTTTTATTTGTTTTTTTTGGGGGGGGGAGGAACTATAACAAGAATTTTTGTGACAGTCCCAATTTGAAAATTATAAATATAAATGTTACGGAATAGAACACCAATCCAATAAGAATTTGATTAAGAATTGAAGTAGGTCATTTGCAGATCAATTATCTTTATTATAGCCTTAGAGATCACAACCACATTTAGTAATATTCATGAAACTAAGATCTGAGTAAAGAGTGAAAACTATAAAAATACATTTTAAGGAACAGTAGTTTATATGATATTTTACATTTTTTAAGAAATGTTTTAAAGTGGGTAATCTTAATATAATCTAAATGTCTATGCTTTATCTTCAAACCATCTTCCCCCACCAAAAAATTCTGAAATAAACATTTATTTATTTAACATGCTTATTGACATTTTCAAAAGTCAGCTTAAATATACAGGCTATCTTAAGTTGCACTCTTATAAATCAGTGAAGACGAATCTTTTTAAAAAACAGTTAGGTAGACATGTGAGCAGTTTGAGAATTATCCATACATAGCTATGTTAGAAATCAAATTTATAAAAAAAGAAAATGAACTGATATCCTAAAGGAATAAACTCTGTTTAGCTGGTGAAAGACATACCAAATAATTTTTGGAAGTATGTTATTTTATCACATGTACTTGTACATTCTCTTGTATTTCTGTAAGTGTTGCAATAGTTAACTTTACACCTAACTCACAGTGTGAGCTGCAGGGTGGAGTGGTCGCTAAGCAACCTAACCAGGAGAACATTAAGTACCAGACTTTCCTCATTTAAATCTGTTTGAGAGCTAGAGAAGTGAGAGATTTTTATGGGCAGAACTTTTCAAGTTGATTTGGCTAAACTAAGCAGACTGCAATTTGTATGCCTGAAATCTTGTCAGGTTGGCAAAGGCCAAAACAACAGAAATTGCTTTAAGAAAATACTATTATTGATGTAAAGAGTTTTTCTTTAAGGTATAAATCCAGGTGTGTTCTTAAACAAAAATACATATTTTTCAAATACTATAGCGATTTAATATTTGGTATACCTATATTCCGTCTCTACTTGATATTCTGAAAATAATTATTTTTAAGACAACTTATTATGCCATTATAATTCATCCAAATCCATCTTAGTATTACTAAATAGAAATCCTTACTCTTTTTTGTAGATTTATGCAGAGGATATTTTGGTTCCTAATAGATTCCTGACATTAATAACTCAAATGCGAGAATGGGTTTTTAACTTTTTAAATCCCCATAATATTGTATATTTTTCTTTCTGTTATAACTTTAATATACAATTTTTTAATTGAATGCATGATTTTTAGTAACTATGTACTACGTAATAATTACAAAGCAATATAATAATTATAATTACAAAAAGGTAGTTTACAATTGCTTATTTTTGATATCTTAGTAGAATTATGTACTAATTTACTAATTGTATTTTTCATTAAATAATAAGATTATGAAAAACATCTGTGGTTTTGTATGAGCTATGGTTTATTAATTTTGTCATTAAACATTAATTTATTATATAAATGTACAGCTATTTAGGCCACATTAATAAATGAATAAGTATAGTAATTATTTATTTATTTGATTGTTAATGCAAATTTAGAGCGTTTCCAACTTATAGGCGTTAAAGATAACCTTGCTATGTTATTCTAGCATATGTTTCCTAGTGTGTCTGCACAAGTGTTCCTTAGGGTATATTTCAAGGAGTAGAGGACTAAGTCTTGAGGACGATAGATCTTTAACTTTACTAAACAATAAATTGTTTTGCACAGTGTTTTTATGGATTTGCACTCATGTCACAATATATTAGCATCCCATTAGTTGTTCCAAGTCTTTACTTGCTTGTTAGCATCAATTTTTTAAATTTTATTTTATGGCAATACAGCAAATCAATGTAAACCTTATTGTGATTTTAATTGGCCTCTTCATAACTGATAATGAGAATTAGTATATTTAATAGTTTCTTGTCTGTTACATGCCCATGAGTGATTGTATGAATGTTAAAATATTCTCCATCCCTACATGAGGAGTGCTTCCAAGTTACATTTCTCCCTGCAGGAGAGTTATAGTGCTCTGCCCTATTGTACTTAGGAGTGGTCGGTTAACTTTTTGTCAACAATGACGTGTGAGTGGCAACAGTGTGTGTCACTTCTGTGCATAGTAACTAATAGCTAGCTTGTGGTTTTCATGATTTTGTGTTCTCTGTCCTGTGACCAGTAATGTTCCCAATAGGTTTGTTCCAGGAGCTTGGGGCCTAAATGAGACCACAAAGCAGAGTTGTAGCCCACCAGCAATGATCATGCTGTATGAGTGAGAAACTAATGTGTGCTGTTTAAATGCACTAATAACGTTTAGTGTGGGTGAACCAAACTGGGTTCTGCTCACCCAAGCAGTAAGGCCAAACCTCCACACTGAGGTTTTTTTTTTTTTTTTTTTTTTGAGTTGGAGTCTCACTCCGTCGCCCAGACTGGAGTGCAGTGGCCACTCCCGGCCACCGCAGCCTCGACCTGCTGGGCTCCGGCGATCATTCCGCCTCCGCCTTCCAAGTAACTGGAACTACAGGCGCGCGCTACCACACCCGGCTAATTTTTTGATTTTATTGTAGAGATGAGGTCTCGCTTGCCCAGGCGGGTCTCCAACCCGCGGGCTCAGGCAATCCACTCACCTCAGCCTCCCAAAGGCGAGGGATTACAGGCTGAGCCAGCGAGCCCGGCTCACACTGAGGTTTTACAATGGAAGAAAGGAGGGTGTTTATTTGCAGGGCGTCAAGCAAGGTGAATCAGGCCTACTCACACTAAAGACCTGACCTCTTCAATGGCATACAAGCAAGGGATATTAAAGGCAGAGGTGAATCCCAGGAAAGCAGAAGTTACAGGTAAAATTGTAACTCAATACATGGAAAGTATACATTGGTTTGGCCTGAAAAGGTGGAATATCTTGAAGTGGGGGAGTTGCAGGTCATAGGTGGATACAAAAATTTATCTAATTTGCAATTGGTTAAGGAAGAAAAGCTTTGTTTAACAACTTGGGGCTAGCAGAAAGAAATGCTATATCTGGCCCATGGACATGATTTCTTTCAGCCCCCATGAAAGAAATTTAGAACATAGAACAACAGTCGAATTCAGTCCTCATTCCCCCTTTATCTGGGGTCTATGTGCCAGCAGATCCATTTGGTGGGAGCCTGGGTTTCTGAAAAACAACTCAGCAACATATGTTAAGATGTTATCTTTAGTTTCTCTAGAGAACCAAGCGTCTCATGACTAACTTCCTCAGTTATTGTTTTAATCTGCTATTACTTTCTTGCTTATTGAGTTGCTCATTTACTTCCCAGAGCTATCTAGGTGCTTGTAATTTCCCTTGAAAGAACTCAAGATATTCCTTTATTTCTGTGCTTGAGGAGAGCCAGAAGACCTCTAAGAGAAGTCCATGCTACCCCCTCACTAATTAGTAGTTCTTAAAATATACTCTGGACACTAGTTCTTTGTAAGATACATTCTGGACACTAGTTCCAAGTAAGATTAAGGTGTTGAAAATATTATCTATTCTATGATTTGTTTTTTTATTTTTTTCTGTTGTGTCTTTTAATGAAAAAAATTATTAAATAGAGTTTATGTGAATTTATCAATCTATGCCCTTTCGGTAAATTCTGTGTAAGAAATTGGTCTCCCTTCTGTAACATTCTATGTTTGCCTTTCAAATTTCAGGAGAACTTCACTGTAAATATATTAGTCCTTGAAGTTTGCTGGTGGTTTGTTTATTTTGAAAAATGTTTAATTATTATTTTTTAACTATAGAGCTGGTTGCAATTTTTATTTTTTTCATTCAGTTTTAGCACTGTATTTATCTAGAAACATATTCACTTCATACATGCTTTTCAATTTATAGGCATAAAGATTTTTTATGTAATTCAGTATTTTTATATATGAACTATCCATACTTTATGAAATACATACTTAGTAATCCTGCCATTCATCTTTTTATATCAATTTTACTATAAGCTTATCATTTCATTGGATGCTTGCAAAATGTATTAGATGTTTATTAGGTGTCTCACATGGTTAATTTTAATTAATTTTGCTTTTATGTTTGTCATTTCTTTTACTATAAATATAGCTATTATTGATGTTCTTTATCTCATATCAAGATATGAATGCTAACCCATTAATTGTCAATCTTTTTTCTAACCATTTAAGTAGTATGTTACTACTTACACGTGTGTTGTATAGTGTTCTCGTTGTCATTCAGTTCAAAATGTTTATTTTCGATTTTGTGATTTTTTCTGACAACTGGGTCATTTTGTGGTGTATTTCTTCATTTCTAACATTTTAAATTTTTTTAGATATTGTTTTCCTACTTTATTGTTTTTGGTAACAAAATTTGTGTTATTTGAGTTATGTTGAGATATTGTACCTGAGCAATATATGGTCAAACTTTGTAAATATTTAGACAATGCTTAAATAAATACTTATTTCACATTTATATGCAGGGATAATATGTATGAATATATAGATTTCTATTATGTCAATTTTTGTGCACTTTATGGTTTAAAATGTCTACATTTTCTGGTATCGTTTTGTATGTTCTTCCAATTATTGTGAAAGATAATGGTATATTGTAATTTTCAACTATAAATTTATATTTGTCTGTTTCTCCTTATACCTCTCAATTTTCATTTCACTTATTTCAATGCTATATTATTAGGTGCATGCAAGTGTAAAATGATTTATCTTAGTAGCTATCTCTTCCTAGATGTTCTGTCTCAAAATAAATTTTTCAAATATTACTATTCTAATAACCTATAAAAGAAAAAATATGTGGCAGCATGCTTGTCAACAATGACAATGAAATAACATTGTGTAAAATTGTCAGCCTAGAATTGGATATATAGCAAAGCAATTCTACATGAATGTCCACACAAAACTTTGAAAGTTTACCATCAAGAGACCTTCACTAAAGGAATTACTAGGGTTTTAGCTAAGGAATTAGAATAATGAACCAAGATACTAGAAACTAAGTGAAAAAATTAAAGTGACAGTAATAATAAATATCAAATATATAAGCATCCTTTATAAATTAACAATCTCTCAATCATGGAGTTAAAACACAATACTTTTTATTTAAGTTTTAGTTGTTATACATTTTCCTTTATCTTTATATCCCCTACTAGCTTATATGTAGTAGACACTCAAAGACTATTGCTTGAATTTTTTTCAGAAAGCAAATGTATCTCAGTAAATAAGTCTGGTTGTGATATAACACGTAGTGAATGTTGTAAAGTCTTAAGACACTAATACATATATCTGTATAGATATAGATATGTATATTTTTTATATTCCTCATGACGACTTTGTGAAACATGCAGTATCTTCTCAGTGGCTATTTGAATAAAAGTTTCATTTAAGAAATGCATTTTATAGCCCATTCAATATTATAGTATCAGACTCTAAAACACTACATTTTGTTCTGCTTTCTAGTGGTATTACTCATGAAGTATAGCTATGCATTACTGACCCAAGATTTTGCAGTTTATTCTCCCCAGAATTCACTTGTTGATATCTCCTATAACAATGCAGGCTGCATGGAGCAGGCAGGGACAGAGATGTGAAGTTGGCAGCCAGGGAATATAGATCCTTTAAAAGAAAGGCAGGAGGCATAAAATCATACACATAGTAAGTAAGACTGATGCCTTGTAATAACTAGTGAAATCATTTAATGAACTTACTGGAAAGATGCAAATTTCACTCAGTGAAGTACTTGATAAAATCCCATACTTAGGGTGATCTTGAGATAAGAACAAAAGCAAAGCCTGAAAATTTCCATCCTGAATAAAAGACCATAAACATTCCTGTACAGAATGAACTTGAGTGAAACAACTTAAAGGCAAAAGAAGTTCAAGGGTATTAGAAAGACTCAAGAGGAAAATAAAGCAAGTTCAAACAGAGAAAAGAAAGCTCAGGAATTCTAAATGTTCTGATATGTTTCCTCCAATTTCTCATGAAATGGTGTAAAAAATGCATATCAGAAAACCATTGTATATTAATTAGTGTTTCTCAAATTAACTCTAGAGAGCACAGTTTTCACTATACATTCATTCATTCATTCAGTGAAATTATATTTTATGAAAACTTACTAAGTTCCAGACAGTAAGAATGTGACAAGTTTCTTAATCTCTAAATGTCTCCATTTTATCACCTGTAAAGTAGGAATAAATAACATTTTACTCATTGAGTTGCCATAAATATTCAATGAGTTGCTCCATCTGAAGTGTTCAAAACAGCTCCTAGCACATAGTAAGCACTCAAAAAAATGCCAGCCACATGAATGATATTCGCATGCTAAATGTGCAAAAGGACAAGCTAAGGAACAGCAACGACCATGTCAAGAACAATTCCATACTCCTCTTTTTTGTTTTGCACATCAAATGGAAATTAATAATTAAAAACAAATGACTGATATCATGACCAACAGGGCAAAGTAAAAAAGAAAAAATTCAGTATATGCTTTACACCCATCTAGTCACATTTTTTGTTTGTTTGTTTGCTTTTTTAATTCTCTCTTCTTAGGACAGTGTCTCAGTGACTGAAGGGGAACTGTCAGCCATTTAAGTAAATATCACCTAAGGTTCTTGCAAACTGTGCTCAAAATATTTTCATTTCAAGATAAATCATGATGAAACATTTGAGCTTTAAAATAAGAGAAAATGCTTGAAAAAGACTAGGAATAAGGGTCCAAGAGGAAAAAATAAATGCTTTCCAAGCGAGGGAGATTAAACATGGGAACCTGGTCACCTGTGCTATGGACACCCATTCTACTGGCCAACAACAACAAAAAAATCAAAGAGAACAAAAATCATTAAGCTTATAAACAGGCAAGGTTTTTAATTTGTCTTCTTAATAGTTTTAATGAGATATAAGGTCTAAATAACACAGGTTTTCCTTCAGCAAGGGTAGGTTCTTGATAAAATGGTATTAGAATTAAATGGTTCCCCTAACCCTAGCCCTCTTCCAGAAAAAAACACAAAGTGAAAATGTAAGTAGATTTATGATTAATTTGTGTAGTTATTGCCAAGATTAAGAGTAAATTCAGCTGTAAGTAATGGAATTTTTAGCTCTGATGATTTTAGAATCATGAATTTTAACATGATAGCTTCAGAAAAACCTGTGTTAGACTATTATTTAGAAGATGTTTCAAGAAGCCTACTAGGAGAGTTAGTTAAATAGTCATCCTCTTTATTTTAAAATGCATACTATACGTATAAATTAGGATTTTGTTATACAGCTGCAACAAGTGTTCGATATTACCCAGAGAAAATAAGCAACCAACTTCAATTCTTTTGGTTGACATTTGTTTTAGCTAAGCTTTCCGTTTCTAGCGTGGAACAAGGTTATGCTGCTGCATAAAGTTCTAACCTACATGAAAAAATTTTAAATTTGTCATATTTCTTAAGTAAATATATTCTTAGGAATGACCAAATACATCCATTTGTGCCTCTGCCTTGCATCTGAAATACTTTAAGAAAACTTTGATCATCTAATCATCTTGCCAAAAGAACTAGTAATCTCCTCTCATGACCACAGACCAGCCCCAAGGAAGCCCCTACAAATGATGAGACAAGGGTACCCTGTAGTTATGTGCTAGTCAAAGTGCAAATTCTGCAGCCTTTGAGGGACAATGTGAAAGATTTAAGAATTGAAAGGAGACTGAGGCTAGAGTGTGGGAAAAGAAACAGTTACAAAGCAAGAGGTAATAAAAAGCCTCAATAGAATTGGTAGTGGCTCTTACGGAAATAAGGAAAGAGACTGGGTTTCATAGACCATGAGGATTTCAAAAACTTGTCTAAGAAAAATAGAGAAAAAAGGCGAACACGTCATTCGTACTTCAATATCAAATGACTAAGGAAAAACTGGAGCATTAAAAACAGAAATTATTAGTAGGTGAAAATAACAAGTTGAACTCAGACATAAACATTTTTATTGTTGCCAATATATTATCTTGAATAGATTTGATACCTTTTAAAAAAGTCAGAATATCTTTAAATTGGTGAGATTATGGGAAACAATGAAACTGGAAACAATGTTGGCTATCAAGCAATAAAAGTGGTAATTTTTAAAACTTATAAAATAGCTCAAGTGAGTCATAGAAAATGTCCCATAGACGTTTTAAACATTAATAATGTTATCAAAGTAAGTTCTGACCTTCCAAAATTAATATTTTCAAGAATTACTCTGTATGTGTGTGTATGCACTGTTTTTAAAATGAGAATTATTAAGAACACTCCCAAACATTGATGGCTGTCGTTTTTAATGACAGAAAATTGCTAAAACTATAGCAGTGTAATACTAGAGAGAATTGAAAATAATTCGGTGAAGCAGGAGTTAAAGGAAAAGAAATATATTTACTTAAATATATTTAAAGTTCAAATTTATCTTCCCCAAAACTACCCTACAGTATATAAACCTCCAGTAAATCTAGCTTTTTTAAAAAGTAGTATTTGGTAGCCGGGCTCGGTGGCTCAGCCTGTAATCCCGCGCCTTTGGGAGGCTGAGGTGAGTGGATTGCCTGAGCCCGCGGGTTCGAGACCTGCTGGGCAAGCGAGACCTCATCTCTACAATAAATCAAAAAATTAGCCGGGTGTGGTAGCGCGCGCCTGTAGTTCCAGCTACTTGGAAGGCTGAGGCGGAATGATCGCCGGAGCCCAGCAGGTCGAGGCTGCGGTGGCCAGGAGCGGCCACTGCACTCCAGCCTGGGCGACAGAGTGAGACTCCAACTCAAAAAAAAAAAAAAAAAAGTAGTATTTGGGCCAAACACAGTGGCTTACAATGTAATCCCATCACTTTGGGAGGCCAAGATGGGGGGAACGCTTGAGCCCCAGAGTTCAAGACCAGTCTAAGCAACATAGTAAAACTTCATCTCTACCCCCCCCAAAAAAAATTAGCTAGGTGTGGCAGTGTGTGCCTGTAGTCCCATCTGCTTAGGAGGCTGATGTGGGATAATCTTTTGAGCCCAGTAGTTTGCATCTTCTGTGACCCATGTTTGTATTATTATACTCCAGCCTTGGCAACAGAGTGACACTAGAACACATAAGGGGGGGGGGGAGAACATAGTATTTGGAAAAATATATGATGAAAAAATAGTATTTATTTGTGGAGAGCAAACAATATAATCTAGAAGATAGAGTTGTTTTTTTTGTAGTATGCCCCAGCAGTGGGTTATGACAAAAGAATTAACCAAAGTGCGTGAATAAATGAAAGTAAAATCATCTCCAAACTTAAAAAAAATGATATTCATCCTGAGTTAGTAACAGCATACTACGTAGAAAGGCCTCCCAGGTCGACTGGCAAAGCAAAAACATAAATTTCTTTCAAAAACAATTACGGTAATTTCATAGTCACAAAGTGGATGAGGGATAAAAGCAAAAACTTAAGCTCTGCATGCTAGCAACATGGGGAATAGCGGGTTAACCTCTCTGCCATGATTGCAGGTTTTTCTCTATTACTGCCTGATATATTCAAGCATACCAAATAGTGTAAAATGATAGTAGATGACCTCCTGTGGGATTCTGTGCGCAGAAAATGGAGGATGATTCAGCCTCAATTGAATTGTGTTTCTCTCTCCCACAGATAAATATTGCATACTAAATCAGTTTCAGTGTACTTGCATTGCCTTCCGTTTAGCTTAATATATGCAGTGTCAAGTTATTTCAAACTGAGTACCGTTTGACTCTATGTACACAGTTTGTCTAAGGTAAAAATTGGAAACAGTTAAAGCAAAGTATAATGAAATTCTTTTCCCACTCCCACAATTTTTCAGGGAACAGTGAAAAAAATCTATGAGCTGGAACATCGACTTAACTGGTATTTCTAATACAACTTATTGTATTGAAAAACCCAGACCCTTCAAAAATCTAAGAGAACTTAGTAGATTATGTCATTCAGAGACTTCTGCAACCTAAGATTTTCTTTAGTCACTGCCTCAGTCAGTTGCAATAAATTAAGTCAGGTTGTATTTTCCAACAAGACCTTTTCACTAGGTTACAAACTTCTGGAAACATTGTTAGCTTGCATCTCTCACACTAGAGATATGGTTTTTGTGCAGAGTTGTTCTCCCTATCTCTGAAATGTGTGTTGGGGGTGCATGTAATATATGCACGGTGCAATTAATAAGCAGGTAAGGGATGCTAGATACAAAGTTCTTAAACAGAGTCATAGTGAAAATGTAATACTACCTGTCATGCTGTCATTTATTTACAAAAGTTGAGGGATAGGCACGAAATTGGTAATAACTCATATAAAGAACTACACAGTAAACTTAATCTGCTTATTTTGTTTAAGACATTGGATGTGCTGTTTAACAAAGAGTCAGGTAACATCGATTTAAAGAAAACATTTGCTTAACACTAATGTAAATCCAGGTTAATATGGAGACTCTGACATGAATCTGTCTATGATGGAGGTGACTTCTATTTTGTTACATAACATCCCTCTGACCTGACTTCAGAGATTCTGATGACTCACCACCATGTGTACAATCTACCCAAAGAAAGGGAAAGGGGATGGGGAAAAGGGGAAGGTTCACCTACGACTGAGTGATATTTCCTTTAAGGGCATCACCCTGAATATTAAAAACTTTTAAAAATTGCACTTATATCACAGTAGCCAGAAATTAGTCACGTGCCCAATCTGGGTTCAAGGATGATGGAAAATGCAGTCTTAGTTCAGGCAACCTTGTTCCTCGCTGAAAATTGAGTGTTGAATGATTATAGATACTGGAGAATGGCTAGCAGTTTAACATTGTACTGCACGTTGGGTATGAATACTGATAATAATTAGTCTTAGTAGCCAAATGAAAAATGCCTGTCATAGTTCCCTGTTCTCCTCTTTATGTTAAGACTTACTTACCTGGTGAGAGGGTCGGGGGGTAGGAGGGAGACGGGATTGGTAGTAGTGGGAAACTGCAGGGGGGGGGCACACCTTATCAACAAGGGTAGCTGCATAATGAACATTTGTATACCTAACCCTGAATTGTACTGCACATCTTTAAAATAAAAAAATTTTAAAAAAGAAAGCAAATCACTTCTGAAAACTTATGCCTTTTGATTGAATTCTGTTTCTGCTACCTTATCGCTGTAGGGCCACCCTGTACCTCAGTTTCCTCATCTGTGAAAATGGGAATAAACTTCATTAGGTAACTAAAAATGTTAGCTATGTTTTTCGATGCACACACGTAGAATATGTAAAATTACAATAAACTTAGCATATTAAAATGTGTTTTTCTCTAATATAAGTATATTGAAAAGAAAGTCTTCTATTAGTCTTTTATTTTTTCTTTTAATGCCGGTTTATTGACTTCTATTTTATTTTCTGAAAACCCATATTATTTAATAATACCTAAAGAAAAACTAAACTACAAGTTATTTTTTAAGTTGGCATCTTAATTAACAATCTCTAAAAAAAGTGGTGTGCATGGTTTTTAAAAATTTCATATTCATCTCTATAAATTTTAGCTTCACTCATTGACTAAATAAAAAGGTAAATAATATTAATTTTTAAAAGCTCTGTATATGATTAAAAAGAAAAACAGACTGAGACAACTAGAAACTAATACCTATTTAATCATTTATTGCAAACATACAGCAATAATAAAGATTTGTGAGTGCTTACCAGAGCACAACACAGATTGAGGAATGCAGCTCAGAATGTCAAAGGCATCCTGATGAAAGACAGTCTGATGAAATTTAAGAAATTATGTGGAAAATAAATTATAAGCAAGCATTAAACACAACAACACCACAGCAAGTGGCTGATGTTCTGCATAAGTACAGGGTTAGGCAGTAGTAATAGAGTGTGCAGTTCGTGCTTGAGCATGTGGATGTACTAATATCAAAGGGAAAACACATTACTGCCTACCATGATGGATCAACAGTGAAAAGATTTTTATATCTCAAGACAGAAGACACAGAGGACATTAAAAAGCAAACATTGGGAGAACAAAGAGAAGTAAGGGAAGGAGAGAGAATAAAATAATGAAGGTATCAAGTTTGATATAAAAATTTTGGATCTTACAGAGGACAACAGGGATAACAACAGAAATGAGAACGAGATGGGAAAGAAGATAGAGACAGAGAGCGGATGTTAAGAAGAAAAACAAAAACAGAAAAGCTCAGTCTCAAAATTCAGGCCTGAAAAGAGAAACTGTGATGTAAAACAGATCTCTCACACTAATGACCCAGTCTCCCTAGATCAGGCCTATAGTTCCATTCTAATTGTGAATAGGTCTTCTTGAAGTTCTTTCCTGTTTGTCTTTACAATCTGAGCCTATACCATGCCTTAGTCTAGGCACCACACCTTCCTTTTCATATACATATACATATCAGCACTTGGTCACTGCTGATAAATATGTCAACTGCTTGGGAAAGCTGAACCTCAAGTCATTGTACTATACACATATTTCTTTGACCATAGGAAGATAGATCTAAATGGAAGCTAGGGGTGGAGATATTTCAAAGACACTGATACCTGTAGTCTAGAACTACACTGGAATTTATAATTTAGAGCTGTGCTATCCAGCGTGCTGGCCACTAGCCACATTTGGCTATTAAGCACTGCAAATTGAGATGCACTATAAATCCAAAACACACAATGGATTTAGAAAATTTAGTACCAAAAATGTAAAGAATTTTATTAATTTTTTATGTTGATTACATGTTGAAATTTGTATTTGTAATATTTTCTTAATATAATATTAAAAATCAATTTGTCTCTCTCTTTTTCTTTTGTAAATGTGAGTTCTAGAAAATTTAAAATTTCATATGTGGCACAAATTATGTTCCTATTTGGACTAAGAGCATCTAGAACTTTATCTACCACAAGTCAAAATCATTTGCCTTTCTGCAAATTCAAAAAAAGGGACTCTCTATTGAGCAGAGACTTATGTCTTATAATTATAGTCCATATTCTGATTCATGACTCAATATACAAGGTCAAGAGGTTGTCCTGGTCATCTACAAAACCTGTGTCTGTCTTGTATCTAAGGCCTTTAGAAGAGGAGCAGTCCAATTTTGTTAAGACAAACCAATCACTACTTCCTATATTCAATCATCACATTTTATATAGTCTTTCTTATTGACTATAAAGAAGAACATAAAAGGCAGAAGAAAAGTTATAATTTACACTCTATACACCGGAGTCAAAGTAAAAAATGCAATGTTCATTGAAAAATTTTGGTGGCTGACTTGTGTATTGCAATGAGGAATAGAAACCTTTTATAGACACATTTCAGTGAGATAAATGTAATATCTGCAACAAGTCTTGTTGAATTAGTGTTCATATCACAGAAGAAAGTTCTGGAGAGAATATAGAACAGTATTTGAAGAAATTATTTATCATGAACTATTTTTATATTTCAGTGGACAATAATATTTTGGGAAAAAACAAGGACATAATAACACTGAGAGGAACAGCGATTCAGACATTTCATATAAAGAAATTTTAAAATACCTAAACCAATTTACTTCATTTATATTTTTCATTCAGTCATTCACTATGGTGATGTATGCTAAATATATATATGTAATATATAAGCCTGACAGCAATTTCAAAAGTATAAAGTTAAAGTTCTAAATTATAGTAATGAATTGAAAAAGCTTAATTTGCTGCATTTTTTCTTAAGTGTATAAAAAATTATACTTTAGATTTATACCATCTTAGATTTAATGAACTTGGAAGTCTAAACTATAAAACTGAAGAATAGCCCATTCTCACTGATAAAATATCTAGAATTTCTTCGAGTTCACTCACTTTTACCACTTATGCTTTGTGATAATTTTATAATTATAAATAAAATAATAAATTGTATGCTTATACTTCACCTTATTTGATTGTATTTAAACAAAATTTATTGATTCTCCAGCTCAATAAATAAAAATATTAATGAATTTGTCCTAATTCGTAATTATTTTTCTATTAGTCTCTCCATATGTTTACGTTCATTAGTTTTAGTCATCACCTAAGTAAATATACACAAAACTCATTCTTAATTCACTAATTATAGATAGTATTTATTGAAGCTCTACATGTGATTCACCTCTCTTAGTATCTCCTGATATATGTCCATTATACTGCTCTTTTACGTTATCCAAATTTATAATACTTACATACTTTTTTTTTTGAGTCAGAGTCTCACTCTGTCACCCAGGCTGGAGTGCAGTGACACGCTTACGGCCACCCCAGCATCAACCAACTGGACTCCGGCTGTCCTTTTACCTCAGCCTTCCAAGTAGACGGAACTACAGGCATGCACTACCACGCCCGGCTAATTTTTTGATATATTGTAGAGACGAGGTCTCACCAAGTTGTCCAGACTGGTCTCAAACTCCTGAGCTCAGGCAGTCCTCTTGACTAGGCTTTCTAAAGTGCTGGGATTACAGTCTTGAGCCACCGTGTGGCAAAACTTACATTCTTAAAGGACAATTTAGTAGAATGCTTTGTTTTGTATGTTAATTGAGCAAACAAAAATACAATATACAAGAGCCACAACGTCATGCTTAAGCAACTACTCTTTGTTTAAATAATTTCAATCACTCATAAAAAAAATGAAATCAGTACATATGTGTCTCTTGATTGCTTAAAAATCATACTATGTTTTTTGGAGGGAGATAGATGGATCAAGGCTTTTTCAAATAGTTTTTTATTCTTGTTATAGTTTTAGATTACTTTTTCCGTCCTATTAATAGAAAAAAATTGTGCTCACTATAAAATTATAAATTTCCTTGAACATTTCACATTTAAAAAATCTACTCTTGGTTTGGGTTTATTGTTTCTTTAATTCAAAACTTCTTGCTTTTTTTGTTGTTTATCTTTTCACTTTTTTTTATATGTGTACACCTTCAAGTAATTCTTTTCTCCAATAATTTTCTGTGAAAGGAAGATTTTCTGAGTATTTTTGTGCCTAGCCTAAAATTGTCTCTATTTTTGTCCTTAAACTTAGTTTGGTTGGTGTTACAAAGAATATGACTGGTTTACTTAATACCCTTTCCCCGCTCCAGGTTCCCTTGTCAGCCTCTAATATAAAGCCTTAGGAGAGTGAAATTTAGTTTCAGTACTCAATTCTCAGCTTCCTGACAGCTATGAATGGCTGGGAAACACAGTCACATCTGGTGAACCTAAGTGAAATTCTGCTAGCAGAGAGACATATCAAGAAAAAAACTTTGTCTCCCGAAGAAAAGTAAACTTTAAAAAAACCTCAGCGGATGTTGTATATCTGCCTTCTCCAAACCTTGGAATCTCTTTTATATAATTGGAAAAACTAGTCAAGAGCAGTAAAAACCATCCTGTGACCAAAAGAATAAAAAAAGAAGTCAACATCATAAGTAGACCAAAGATCAAAACAAAGCGCCTGGGTCCCTTTCAACACTACTGAAATGCTTTGACTATTTTCAAGTAGACAAGTACTCTATAACAGTAGTATGCTAACTCTGCCATAGCTGCTAAGTTGACTTGTCACTCCCATGGATTTGGTATATAAAATGACAATGAGCGCATTGTCATTTGTGTGTGGGCAGTTTACACAGATAGCATAAGCAAGATCAGCATGATGTCAGCTTTCTACACCTCCACTGCCTGAGGATGACACTGAGCCAGAGGGGCCAGATGACAGATGATGCCAAGTACTTCTATAGGTTAGGGAGATTTTCAGCCAGTGGTGGGTAAGGTGAAGAGTTTTGCATCTCACCACAAGCAGGACAGTGGATATGAAATGTCTTCATACAATTGCTCAGAAGTCAGTCCAAATTGACACATTCCAGGAAGCATCACTAGGTGTTGTGCCAGAGTATGGGACAGCTTGTGCTTAAGCTGTGCCTACATGGGCAATATGGAGACATGCAGGATTGCTAAGGAAGAGTCATTTCCTTACAGCTTTTGTTATGTGAGAATAATAAAACGTTGGGCATGTACACTTTTATTAGCCTCTTTTCCTTTTTTTGTTTTTATAGCTAAATTATCCCTACCTGATTTACTTGGATACAGAATTTTAGATTCATAAAACTATCCTTCTGGACTTTGAAGGTAATGCTCAACACTCTTCCGGATTCATTGTAATACAAGTTCTGATGCCAATCTAATTCTCATTCCATTTAGATAACCTGTATTTTCTTTAAGAAAGATTTCAAGAGCTTTCTCTGCAGATGCTGCTCTTAAACCCTGTTAGGCTCTGGCACATTTCTCAATCAAACTGGTTGGCACTTAATTGGATATTTTTATTTATACAACTCAATTTTAATTTGGCTTTTGAAAATGTCTTCAAGGTTTTTAAAAGATAATATTCTTTATTTTTCTGTCTTATTTCTGAAAATTTTATTAAATTATTTTAGGTCACTGTGAAATAACTTACTCTATTTCTTAAAGTTCCCTAAACTTTTTCAACTGATTTTTAAAAAATATATTCTGGAATATATACTTGGGTCTGTCTTCAACATACTAAATTTAATCTTCAGTTTTGTTCATTCTACTAATCATTATTCACTTTTCTAAATGAATTTTTAAAGTTTTAATTTTAGAAATTATAACTGTAATTTACTCATATTACTTTTGTTCAAGTCTTGATTTTTGAATACAATATACTTTAGAATATTTCTAAGATCAATAATTACAAATTTAAAATATTTATTTTTCTTACTGCATTCTTTCTTTAGGTGAATGTTCTATTTACTTACATTATGCTTTGTCTTTATTGCTATGATCTTTCTTCAAATGTCTCATAATTTATTGTTTATTTTTGAAATTGAAGTGCAATCTTAGTTGCAATGCAACACTGTTGAATTTTCATTGAAACATCTGGACACATGTGCATAGGGAAGTAGGCTCAATGGAAATGGACTGGCTTTACTGACAAGCAGGCTTCCTTTGGGATTCTGAACTGGAACTAGGTAAATGTGCCTTGATCTACATAATATTTCCTAATTATGATTTTTCTCCAAGTGGAGTATTTTCATATTTTTATACTTTATAAAGGTATATATCTATATAGTCTTTTCCTTTTCCAGTACAGTCTGAAGTGCAGTCATTTCCAAGTCATGTTCTACCTTTCTCTCTAATCCAACATTAAATGTATGCATACTAGCTCCTTATAGGAAAATGTTCTTTACAAGAAAAGTAAAATTTGTGACATTATATATAAGCAATTATATAATTAATGGCATTTGAGTGACTTTTCCAAAAACACTAGTAGGCTGGTATATGTATATCTGTGTGTTGCTGAGAAGGAAATAAAACAAGCTTAGGAGCTAAGAAATTTTATTTGCCAAACATGATTTATGAAATACAGACAGGTAACTGTGTTCAGTATCTCATCTTCATGACACTCATCAACAAAAAATGCACATTGCTTAATCTATGAATTTAACTTTGAGAATTTAATTTATAGGTACACTTGCATGTGAATGTTAATAAGATATATAAACAAAAATGTTTATAGTTGGAACATTTATAGTAGCAAATTATTGTAAACAAGCTAAACATCATCAGTAGAAATCATTTTAAACAAAACGTGGTATATTCATATAGTGGTATGTAATGAAGTATTTCAGAAGAATAATAATTATATGCACTTATATAAAAAGATCTTCAAGATATCTTCTATTGAGTGAAAAAAAAAACAAGACCCACAACTAGACATACCATTCTTTAATTTCCATGTACATATGCATATAAATTCAGAGACAATTTTTTGGAAAAGTAATTCTTAACAGTAATTCTTTTGGGGATAGAAAAAAGAAAAGGGTGCCATGCGCTGTGGCACATACCTATAATTTCAGCTCCATAGGATGGCTGCTGCAGGAGGAGCATGTGAGCCCAGGAGTCTGAGGCTACAGGGAGCTATGCCAGAGCCACTGCACGCCAGCCAGGGTTACAGAGTGAGACTTAGTCTCAAAAAAAAAAAAAAAGTTTAAAAAGAAATAGGAGACTGGTGATGGGATACAAAAGCAAGACTTCTCAGTCATTGTATAATATTTTGCATCTCTTGATTTATTTTGTCATCTGCATGCATTTATTATCTGCATTTTTTCAATTTAAATATATAAATATATATCTGTGATACTAGCACAATTTTGTGATTATATGAAAACCATCGGATTGTACACTTTAAATAGGTGAATTATATGATATTTGAATTCTACCTCAAAAGAACTGTTTTTAGGACATATGTATACTTTTATCTGATCATGTTCTGTTAAAAAATTATATAAGATCTAGTTCTCAAGGACTGAGATATAATGATATTCAGGAAGAAAAGACAGTTAGTTCTATTGCTAATTATAAAAAGAATATTATGAGTGAAAAAAGTCTGAAAATTCTTGTTGACAGCAATATATGCATATAACTTTATTTTTAATTTGAATATACTGGTATTATTATCCCCTTTTGCGGATGAAGTAAATAAAGAGATTGAATTGCTTGCCAAAGATGATACGAAATGTTTTATTTGTTATGATTTGTGGCATTAGACACCACGCTAAACTAGTTTAGAAGGTTTTGGTGAGAACAAGCAAGGAGAGATGCATTCTAAATAAAGAATAAAATCTCCTAATGTGTTGCATGGAAAAGAAACATTGCAAGCAATAATTTCTAATATATCATGGGAGATGCTTAAACTAACTGAATTTATATGTTTATCTAAAATTTCAAATTATATAAACAATTATCCATTGTTTGACATTCACATTGAACTAGATGTCCTCTTTACAGATTAGTTTAGTAAATTTGACAATTTTAAGGTGAAATACAAACACAAACTATGTACTTAGATGGGAAATCTTGAGAACAGAAGAGTACCATCATGTTCCCAATGATTACTGGAATCATAGCCAAACTAGATGCAATAGATTAAGTAGGTGTGAGTGTCCATTTCTGTGGAGGGTCAGCTCCAAGAAGCTTTTAAAGACTTGAGCTTTGGGAAAAGTTGAAACAGGAAGAAATTAGGATAAAGAGAAATAGAGGAAATCAAGGGATTCAACGATACACAGAAGTTTTAGCTCCATAATGGAAAGTGAAAGTATTCTCCAGGTAGGAGGTTTCTGGATTAAAAATGCGTCTGAAAGAAAACAGTCCTTTTGTCCAACATATTTTTTTCAGGATCCTTTACATTAAGGGAAAGCTGTTAATATGTACTTAATACGTATTTGAAAAAAATTAGGAAAATCACAGTAGGAATTGTGATGATGAACACACAAATGAGAAGACAGTTGTTTTCCAGACAAGTGAAACAAAAACATGACCCACATGACATTTCTTGAGAATGAGGAAAAGACTGAGACAAATTTTTTTCTCTGGTTATAGCCATGTGACCCTACTGAATTTCTGACATTTAGTCCCAGAGAACCAAACTCTGTTAGTTCTTCATTCCATCCAGGTTTAGGTATGTGTGCATGAATAAGTGTGCCTGTGCGTGCACACACATACACATACATGTGCACACATTAGGATGCAAGAACATACATGTTTAAAGTGGAGTAAACATTCATTTTATATATAATTATAAACTATACATACATTTATTCACAAGATATGCTCAAACTCTATAAAACCTGCATAAGGACTTTTAAAGAAAGGAATTTTTATATAAAGCTGTATTACCTTTATCTGCAGAATTCCTTCCTCTTCTAAACAACACTTTAAAATGAGAATATATGAAACATCTTCAGAGGAATGACCCTTGTTTTGTAGTGAAAGAAAATCTTCAGGGTTACCACCCTTGCTGCAAAATATCACAGAGTCTGTGAAATAAGAAAGTCAATATGTATTAGACAAAGAGAAGAGACGAGTGTATAGAGAGTGAACAGGAAACCAGCGATGAGGAAAACAGCAGGGGGTTGCTTGTTGAGCCCAGTGACCTTTCTCTATTCCTAATACACTGAAGATTGTGAGGATCACAGAATATATATATATTTCTTTAACTCTTCAGTTTTTTTATATATAGTTAAGAATTTTTTTCTCTCCACTATTGTCTATTTAACTTCAGTAATTTTCCCCATTGATAATTTATGCTTGTAAATTCAACTCAGTGCAAGCTAAATAGGAGAAAATAGTATCTTGAAGAAGTTTTTCCTAATACTATTTATAAAACTCTCCAAGAACTGATAGTATTCATTCCCTAACAAGTAACTCTATATGCACCAAGGGAAATAGAGCTTAGAGTGAGTCTTGCAGCCTATTAAACATTTAATAAGTAATAATGATCCATCAAAGTGTGGTCTATTTTTTACATAATACAACTGCAGACAGTCATTTCCCAATCTGAGCTACAGAAGTAAGAAGGAAGAAAGCCACTGTGGCAGAAAAATCAAATATGAAATGACCAAGAATAGCTGATTGATTATATTTTTCATTTGTTAATATGAACTTTCAAGGACTGAGTCATCAATGCAGACAGTTTTCTGCCATTTTCTACAGGCATGTGTCTCTGGCTCAATATTTCAAAATATTGCGATCTTATTTCCTTTCCAATATCATCATAACTATTTTGATACATTCATTAGTCATATCTCTGGATTGCAATTTGTCTTGTCTTGTGATATCAGAGACTAACACCAATATAGGAGACATTAAACATAATTTGATAATTCAACATGCCTTTCATATTCTGATTGTCAAGACTGGCTAATTTCACAAAGTCAAAGTATAGCTTTCAGCGATAACAGCCTTTGAGTCTACCCCCGTGGGGAGCATATCACTTGTTTCTTCTTCATTTCACCTTCCAAATCCAGCCTACCTCATTGCCCTCTGTGAAAAAGACACGTTTGTCACCATCCTCTAATCCAAATCAAATTACTCTGGCATGTTGTGATAGGTAGGATGAATTCTAAGATGTCTCTAAGATTCCTGCCCCCTGCTCTTCATACCCTGAATAATTCCCTCTCCTTTAGTATGAGTGAGACCTGTAAATATGTGGGATATCAGCACCATGATTATGTTATATTATATTGCAAAGATAAAGGGATTTTGCCAGGATAGGCATGTCCTAATCAAAGTCCCTTAAAAGCAGGCTTAGTTTTTTCCTGATCTTATAAATTATCTTGCTAACTTTGAAGACATGAACTGTCAAGTTTTGAGAGAGTAACATGGTTAATATCGAGGATAACATGGTTAGGATTGAGGGAGGGTCTCTAGGAGCTGAAAGTGACCCTCAACTGACAAGCAGCAAGAAAACGGGGATCTCAGTAATCAACAACCTGAATGAATTAGAAAATGGATGCTTCTATAGTCAAGCCTTCAGATGAGAATGCAGCCTGCCTGACATCTTAATTTCAGTCTTGTTAGACTCTGAGCAAATGACTTAGTTGAGTTATTGTCCAGACTTTTGACTTATAGAAACTATTAACTAATAAATGGATTTTTTAAATCTGTGGTAATTTTTTACACAACAATGGCAAACTAATACAAATGACTCCTAGGCCAAGGTCATCATAATAGGAATTGAAGTCAGCTAATACAGTTTTGAGAACTCTGAAACACTTTGAATGCAGAACTACATTAATATAAGTTCCTACACCAGCGTTGAAAACACAGAACTAAATAAGGGTTATATATATGATGGAATAAAGGGTTAACTTATAATAAATACTCTCCACTGCAGATTGTAAATCATTTTGGAATATATATTTTTTTCAAATGATAAAATATTGTCAGGGATGTTATTATTAAAATACATATTTTAGAAAGGAGAAGCATAATTCACAGAGAGGTTAAGGAGCTTTGGTGAATTCACAGCATTGGTGAGTGTCAAAATCGTCCACTCCCTGCATATATTGAACAGAGGTATTGAGAAAGCAAGCAGTTGAAAATGTGTTCAAAAATAAATATAATCCTGATTAACTCATGAAAGTAGAAATTGCATCAAGAAAATTATTTTTTGTACATGTTACCTAACATCTTTGAGTTTCTAATCCTTCATCTATAAAATGGAATTAAAATAGTACCAAATTTGGAGAGGGCAGAAGATTTTCACAGCCATGCCTTTTGTAGACTGAGAAAAATAAATGGAAAAATGTAGAGTTTTGAGATTTTAAAGCATTTTTAACTTTGCAATGTGCTGTCTTTATATATACTTTATATTGATATCTTTATTTGGATTTCTTTATATATACGAAAAATGATAAAGAAAATTAAATTTTTATTATAAATGCAATTTAATGTTTACAAAATAGATAATATACAATTAAAAAGAAAGTATTACAAGCTATAATTAATTTTTATAAACAGTTTGATTACCTGTTTAGTAGGGGTTTTGGTTGTTCACAAAACTGTTGATCATGCCCCAATAATTTCTATCCACCTCTGAAAAAACAATACAGAAGCTGAGGTTCATTTAAGATGATAATAAAAGAATAGTTTTAATTTATCTATCATCTTTAGGATTTCAAAAGCAATCAAAGTCACTCTGGAATAGTAAGCAAAAGATTTGAGTGATTTCTTGAAATATCTTTACCTTTTAGAAAAGAGGACAAAATTCATGTTTTCATTAAATAGTGGAAAGAAAGCCATTTGGCAAATAGCTTTTTCAGATAGTCCTATTGAAATAAGTTTCTTCTTAAGAGTAAAAGAGAAAACATCATCATTTTTAAATCACTTAAAAATATTAAAATAACTTCAAAAATTTATTTTTACCTCTAAATTGTTTTGGACTTGACAATATAATTCCAAACTTTACTTTTTATTTTTCAAACCTGTACACACATTTTTGGGCCTAGTAATTACTTTTGATATTTCCAAAAGTATTCACTTCAGTCCTTTGTAAAGAATAACTCCATTGGATCTTGAATAGTACTTCCTGACAGATACACTTAGATATGAAACATCTTGCAACATGATTGACAGATTCTCATATACAGAAGAGAGCTAGAGAAAGTAGATGTCATTTTCTGGGTATACAAAAAAAAATACGAGTTTAAAATATCTGGAGCTAAATTTAACTAGTAATTTTTCTTTATAGTCATATAAAATTAATAGATTGATATACTGATTCACAAATGATCACTAACATTGTACTCTATCTAAAGAAAAAATAGAATTAAACTTTCACTATTCATAGATTTTTTTTTTTTTTTTGGTGGGGTGAGGAACTGTGGAAAGTAAGCATTTTAACTTGTCTTTTTGGTAACTGTTCAAAATATAAAATATTTGCATACAAGCGGAATAAACAAATCTTTGTTTATTTGTAGTAGCTTTCCAATTTATATTATCCTAAATCCTAATAGTGTCTATCTAGTATACAAATGTAAAGAAATGACTCATCCACCATCACCTATATTAAACTCAAATAGACTGCCTGTACTTAGGTGTTCACACAAAGCAGAAGTCATTATTATTTCTGTAATGAATGGATCTTGAAGCAAAAGAACACTCCTACCTCTGCCAGCACTTAAAAAAATAACAAAGAAATTGCGATTATTATCTGCCTATATTATCTGATAGAGTAACAGGAATGTAAAATCAGTCATAGCAATAAACACAGCAAGGGAAATATAGACATGTATGCAAAGTAGGAAGTTTACATTTTCAGAAGAGATTTCCAGTTAGACATGAAGACAAAAACACTATGTGCCTTCTGTGCCTTCAGGCAAAAGAAAAGCTATCTGCATTCAAAGTGCCTTGAAAATAGTGCATGTTGAATGTGCATCATGACTCACAGTATAGAATTTCAACATTGTTATAAATGGCATTAACAAGGATAAGTGATTGTAATTATAGACACATAAACATACGTGATTAGCACAACAGCAATAATAAAACAATACTTTAAATATTTCATTAGATGGCTTTTTAAATGTTGTGATAACTCTACTACTCCGCCCCTTATATAAAGATTTATTTCATAAATAACATTCTAGAAACTAAAAAAAAGCATTTTACTCTAAAATACACAAGCATATTGAACAGAAGTTGCAAGTGGATATTGTGGGGGAAGGACTTGAGTACAAAGCTAAGATTGATTATACAAAAACTGAGAAATTTCCTACAATTAGCCTATCAGTTTTACTTGACAAATTGTTACTTTTAAAAAATCTCTTTTTCTCAGAGAGAAATTCAGTTAGAGGTTTGCAGTCTCCATTGCCTGAGCAGCAGTCACATACACCTTGTCTCTGTCACAGTGCTTGATATTATCTATAAGTGAGTGACAGAAAAGTCCAGACTAACAAAGGCTCACTCTGTTCCTGTCAGGAAGCACTTGGTATATCTTTCTTATTAGAAGTACCCAGGAGTTTTCTCTGCAGAAGTAGAGTCCTAGAGTAGGTAATAGCTCTATCTTGTTTTTAACCATTATTTTTCTGAATTGTAGCAGATCTTTCTCTTTATCATGGAAATGCCTGCCCCCTTTTGGCCAAAAACCAGCAATTTCATTTACATTGAAAAAACAGAAAACATAATGGCCTCTTTCCCCACCTCCTTCTGTCTTAAACTATCTGGTGGGCAATTCTCAGGCAAAATAATACACAAATTATCATGATTCAGAATTTCAGTCTCAAAGACACTCCTATCCTCTGTTGTTATTCAAAAGTAAGACTTTGAAAGGTGTATATGTTTTAATTTTCTAGAAAAAGAAACAAGTTTTTGTTTTAAGAAGTTTGAGTTTAAATTTGTCATCACAAATTTTTTGCTTCTTCCTGGAATAAAATAATTATAATAACAATACCAGCAGGAAACATAAGGTTAGGTAAGATTACAAGTTAAATGACAACCCTAAAAATTTGTACTCATTTAAAAATTAATTTTGTAATTCTTAACAGCATCACAAATTACTGATTCTTAAAAGAAAAATAAAAACTTTTAAAATTTATCGTTTGTTAATTTATTACTTGATTGCGATATTATGATCAGGGAATACTGCTGTGTGAAAAATGTAGCATAAAATAGGAAGAACAAGAAATACCCAAGGGCAAAAATAGCTGATTCAATCATGAATGTGAATAATCAAGGCATGTCAAAAACCTGAAGTTTTGGCAGAAAAATGGAATGATTTATCAGGAGTGTCAGGTTGGTCAAATACTAACCTTTGATCCAGTGATTAGGAATGAGAATTAGGCTGTGGTCCCTGTTGCAGGGAGGAAGAAAAAAGTGCATCTTGGCTTTGCTCTGAAAAGGTGATTATTTAATCAAGAATGGCATTGGACTTACTAGCTTTTTTGTGGTACAATGAGTGCCTACACTGAGATTAGATGACTGAAAAATACATGGTAATTAAAAGAAAGAATCACAGCTAGAAAAACCTATGTCTGTTGGCAAATCACATTGTTTTATTCAGTAATTTATTTGATCCAATCTAGTAAACAATGCAAAGCAAAATTTTTGTGAGTCTCTCAAGATCTCAAGAATTCATTACTTCAATGGTCCTGGTTTAGCTTTTCTGGTATTCATATGAAATTCCAGTTTCCATTTGTTTAATAGTATTGTCCATTTTCCCCAAATATCACACACACCACTTTCACACAATTTCTTTTTCACACACACCTATACTCAGAAATAGTCTTTCTTGTAGGAGTTGAATTCTCTCGTTCTGCTTTATAAAATGTAATTATATTAGTAGCTGATGAAGATGGCAAGGCAGGTCTATATGTTTCCCATCAGCTAAATTTAGTATAAGCATCTTCCTGACTCTAGCCCTGATCCCCATATTTTTAGTCATATAATGTTAGAAAACTTGGAATTGTAAATTGTTTACCTTCCCCCTTGAGACATAAATCATTTCTTGCAAGCCTCTTACAGGTTTTACAAACCAGGAATGTCTTTCTCAAGGACCTGGAAGCCATTCCTTAGACATATATCAAGGAAGTTAGTGTCCGTGTCTCCCAAATTCTGTGGAGGAGTGGGAGCTTAACTTTAGTGGCCTTGCTTCAACTTGTAAAAACTACCTTCTCTCATTAAGATAAGAGAAATTTTAGTTTTGTTTTGTTTTTGTTTTTCCTTTAGGTATGATCAATTAGCAAAAACAGGTGTCATAAGATTCCTCCACTCCATCTCTTAAAACCCTCCCAACTTTTGTTTCAGTACTTTCTTCCTTTTCTCATATTGCAATGGCCTGCATAAAGCTTTCTTTGCCTGCTTAATTTTGGCGAATGCAATGTTTGCTTTAACACAGTCAAAGTCATGGAGTTATAAAACTTTTTTGTGTTATGTGAAATAATATTGCAATTTTTGTTCAAATTCTGAGTCTGTAACCTCTTTCTGAAGCTGTCCTTCGGTCATATTGAGGAAATTTTCTTGATCTTTATCCATTTGTGATTTTATTCTTCTATGTGGTCCAAGACTAGGATGTGAGTGTAGAGCAAGAGTTTTTTCAACTTCTTTCTCCAATGAACCCTTCTAACAGTTTGGTAATGCCTACAAACTTCTTATAATAGTCCATTCAAATCCATAAAGTAAAATGCATAGGATTAAAAAAGGACACCAATTACACTAAAATAAGTCATCAAAATATTTCAAAAATTGTAATGTAGCAATATATTTAATTTTAACAATAAAATAATAAGATATAGTTGTTAGTTTATTACCAACTAAAATATCAAAGGGGCAAAAAATAATATTTTGTGATATCTATAACAACAGGAAAAATACGTAATCTCAATTGGTAAATAACAGATTTGCTGATGTAGACATGGGTTTTTTGGGTGTATAGTCATAACTGAAGGAAGTGTTAAATTTCAATTGGTGATTAGTGAAAAAGTGTTTTGCTTTGTTTTATTTTCTATCCAAGTATATGAATAACCTGGCATAGAATAAAAGGACTAGAAGAGCATTTTGCTTTTAAATCAGGACTGCAAATGAAAACTTAAAGCCATAATGGTGCATTCCTGCTTTTCGTCATTATTGACTTTGTATAGAAGATTGTGGCTGAATCCCTATAGAAATGAACAATAAATACCTTTCATATATCTTCCTTATAAGATGGAAGTAGTGTTAGGATGGAAATTCAGAGGGTTGGAATTCCAGCATGATTTCATCACATCTTTATTTTTGCTAACCTCTAACTGCATAAGCATAAAATGTACTTATTCATGTGACTATGCTAAGTTCAAACGTCTTAGAGACAAGCTGTTCATTTTCAGTGGTATTTTTGTAGTTTGAGATAGGAAGGAGTCCTAAGAGAAAGACTTTTTAGTAATGGCAGAGGCACTATAGGGATCATTCACTTATGAAGTGTTCTGTAACTCTTGAATATATGAACTTAACAAAAACTCCCCTCATGACAGCTGTGTAAACCTGAGTTTGTTTACATTTTGAAATGACATTACACATTTCTCCCAAACGCTGGCTGCATTGCAGTTCCAATTTTATACAGATTTTTGCAATTATAATTTTGAATGTATTTGGAAGTAAAGGGATAAACAGAAATATAGTTAACATACTTGATGGTTAAGAAAGAAGTATTACATTTTATAACCATTTCTAACTGACTGATTATACTCTTCAATGTATGTTTTGTCCTGATATCAGGAATTGTCAACCTAATTGAAAGCAAGGTAACTGAATTTTTTAAAACCAGAAAATGACTCTGGAATATAAAAGCAAAATCAAGGTAGAAATACTAATTCCTAAATGGAGATGTAATTAATATTGTAGTTGGAGAGAGGGGAGAATGATAGTTTATATTAAAGTAAATACATTTAAATTCTATGTAAGCTATAAACTCTGTCAAAATTTACTACTATAGACCTGAATTTTTTTATTTTCTCTGGAGTGGTTAGTGGTTCCCAGCTAATTCTTTGGTGTTCTATAATCATGTCAATTTTTTTAATTGCCTTTAAAAATTTCTAAGTGGATTAAATATGACAATTTAATCCTATTTGTGTTTGTTACATAAAGCAGGTAAGCCTACCTCATGCATTCCCCTCAGATAACACCTATAATTGTTTTCTGAAAAATATGGAATCCTCTGTAAAGATAAGATTATGGGGCTAGGTTATAGATCATGTTTGTAGATTGAGCCTACCAATAATAAGAGACCCTGGCCAGTGGATTTGACCAGTTTGCAACCTTTCTTCAGTTTGCAGAAAGCACTCTGGAGTTAGCAAAAAGGAAAAATGAGATGACACTTTTGTTCTATAGCCAGTTGTCCCCAAACCAAGACCACTTCAATCTCAGTCTGGGGAGATGAAGGACCACTGTGTGCATGTTGATTTGATAGCCTCTTAGAGAATCTTTCATCCTAACTCCATTCAGTCAAATTCTGGAGTCCTAGGGAAAGAAGGGTAACAATAAAGAAGACGACAAATCAAAATCGCATCACTGTGCTTTCTGCAGACAAGAGGCAGTTCCACATTGTGACTTCAGGGCAACAATATGAACTAAATAAAGGCAAAATGTTTTAGGAGCATAATATTTGTGTACAACCTATATACATCCTCCCTAATATTTTAACTAATCTCTAGATTTCTTATAATACCCAATACAATGTCTACACATTGCTTCATTCCCAAGGGTTTAATGTGGTATTTGACACATGGCAAACTCAAGTGTTGTCTTTTTGGACCTTTGTGGAATTTTTTCCTTCAAATATTTTCTATCTATGGTTTGTTGAATCCACAGCTGTGGAACCCATGGATACAGAAGGGTAACTGAACATACTTATCTAATTGCCCTTAAAACATTACAAATCTTTCAAAAGTTATGTTATAATATTAATATTTATAAAATGTTATTAAATGCAAAATAATTTCACTTGTATTATCTCATTTGTCCTTCAGAAAAAAATTGATGAAATGGATATCATTACTATCTCCATTTATATGATGAATACTTGAGACTCAAAATGACAAAATGACTTGTTCAAGTATATATTCTGTTAAATATTATTAAATTAAAACCTCATCCTTTAACTACACATCATGTGTTTGCTACACTATTTGCTTCTCCAGTTTTTGTTGTTGTTGTTGTTGATCCAAAACCACAAACCCCTGGGTAGTTTACTTACAATTTTTTGAGTGAATAAATAAACAAAATGCATTAATAATCTAAATGAAAATTTCACATTTTGGCTAATAAGTTACAATTGTTGGAAGAATACAAAACAAAATACAGTGGATTTATGGTTTTCTGGTAGCTGGCACTGTACCAGAGAAAGTTTACAGTATTGTAGATTGTTTCATTTAAAATGGCATTTAATAAATGTATTTTTGTGAAGCGATCAAGAATATAAAGGAAATACCAAGTCTAATGCAGGATTTAGAACTTTGTTTAATGTAAAAAGTTTAAAATTGGTTTAAAGGTTATATATTAAATTCAACTTTAAATATTTTAAAATAACTCATAATTAATGTTTATGGAGTTTTCTTTTTATTTTAAATTTATTATGCATTTAGAATCATAGTGATTTAAGGCTTAACATCTTTATAAAGTGCTATGAATCACACCTGTTTTTGTACATCTCTGTTCATGTTAAGTGTGAATGCAAATTATGAGAATGAGAAAATTATAGGCAATTTACATTTGTTGTACCCTTGTTTCTATGGCAGTGGGAGAAGATGACCATAATCTGTTGCCCTGGTAACCAGAAATGCACATAGCATCATGAGGGACTACCCTCACAAAGTGCTTCTCTTTGAGTCTTTGTGAGAGAATAAGAAAATAATACAATCAACTAGAAAATATTTTCAATAATGGGGCAAGATTTGATCACTCTAAAAAATAAAATCATTGTCCTTAACAGTTCTTCTAAGTGTCTGTATGACACTCACTATTGCTGAAATTTGAAGAGAAAAAAAAGAAAAGAAAAGGAAAAATCAGAAGTTTCCTCATTCTTAAGTTATGCCTTGAGGCAGCTTTAGCACATCACATTTAAAAGAAAGTAAATGTTCTTGATTCAAAAAAAAAAAAAAAGAAAAGAAAAGAAAGGAAAAGGAACAAAAGAAAAAGTTCAAGAATTGCTGCACCATTAGTTTACAGAGATATTTTGGTCATTTAATTTAATGTCATTTGATTTAATAAAAAGAGGCCATATTATTGTAAATATGTCCCCCTATGTTACATATCCTCAAAAAAATGCTTCTGGCTTCAGTGCCCAAAGTTTCTGTTGCCCACTTTTCTATACAAATGTCTTAAAGGAGCTATAATACTTAATATATTTTAAATCTACTTCCCAAGGAAAAAAGTATTCATTTTATATTTGTGTCCCCCTGTGTATCCACAAAAAGTTTGAAGAGAAATATAAAAGATTAAACGGTATATACAAACATTTAAGAAAATGGTAACTCAAAAAAAAGGCAGTTAACAATAGTTCTTAAAATATACTATGAAAATTTGCATTCACATTTCATAGGCTATAAATGAAAAGGTTTTAATTATACAGCTTAAAGTCCACATTTTGCAGAAAGGTTGTAAACTAGATACACAGTTGGAATGTGACCAAATATACATACAGTTATGGGAGGTTATAAACAGAGGGCTCTAAAAATATGCACACAGTCTGCTGCTAAAACACACACACACACACACACATGTATACATACATATGTATGATTTTAATTTCTTACATAGATTACACAGGTGATCAATGAACAGAATTTTTATTTGCTGTCCATTTTATGTGGGAAATAAGACCACATGGAGGAAGTGGAAGTGTATAGCCATTCTCAAGGATACTAGCAGCATGTATGGCATATTATTCTAATCTTCCATGTTAATATCGGCTAACTTCAAATATTGTTGTAATTCATCCCTATAGTAAATTTACTTCTCCAACAGGTCTAACTCAGAGGAATCTGTAAATCCTGGTCATTAACTACCAGACTGTATCAATTTTACACAGAATTATCTTCTTTATACTGACTCCAGTTCCATTACATGATGACTTACATGCTTTTGATTCTTCTCTTTAGCACCCAGTAAAACTTAAAAAAAAAAATTAATGATCACAAAAGTTTGGTATCTCCACTTATATACTTAATCCTAAACTATACTCCACATCTTTAAAATAAAATAAATAAATAAAAATAAAAATTTGGTATCAGCCGGGCTCGGTGGCTCAGCCTGTAATCCCGTGCCTTTGGGAGGCTGAGGTGAGTGGATTGCCTGAGCCCGCGGGTTCGAGACCCGCGTGGGCAACTTGGCGAGACCTCATCTCTACAATAAATACAAAAAATTAGCCGGGCGTGGTAGCGCGCGCCTGTAGTTCCAGCTACTTGGAAGGTTGAGTGGAAGGATCGCCGGAGCCCAGCAGGTCGAGGCTGCGGTGGCCGGGAGCGGCCACTGCACTCCAGTCTGGACTGGGCGACAGAGTGAGACTCCAACTCAAAAAAAAAAAAACAAAAAAGTTTGGTATTTACAGGCTCTACTTTTAATTCACCCTGTGGCATTCTAGGTACTCTGGAATTGAGGAACTCTGTGCCCTACTTCCAAAGCCTGTGTGTATCACTTCAGCCCCATTTTAACCAT
>CAUYQG010052895.1:0-22182 GCA_963574415.1 Tarsius wallacei
TGTCTTTTGCACATTGATTTTATACCCTGAGACTTTTGCCAAAGTTCTTTATCAGTGCAAAAATGTTTTTGACAGATTCCCTTGTGTCTTCGAGGTATAGAATCATGTTATCTGCACAGAGGGATAACTTGACTTCCTCCTTTCCTATTTGGATACTGCTGAGTTCCTTCTCTTGTCTGATTGCTCTAGCTAGGACTTTCAAAACTATGTTGAAAAGGAGGGGTGAGAGTGGGCATCCTTATCTTGTTTCGGTTTTCAGGGGAAATCGTTCCAAATTCTGTCTGTGGGTTTCTCATAGATGACTTCTACTATTTTGAGGTATGTTCCATTTATGACTAAATGTTCAAGGGTTTTTATCAAGAAGCGGTGCTGGATGTTATCAAAAGCTTCTTCTGCATCTAATGATATAATCATGTGGTTTTTGTTTTTACATCTGTTGATGTATTTAATTATGTTTATGGTTTTACAAATGTTAGACCAGCCCTGCATTCCGGGTATGAAGCTTACTTGGTTGTGGTGAATGATTCTTGGGATATGATGTTAACTTTACAAAATGATTTGGAAGGAGTTCTGTCTTCCTCAATTGCCTGGAATGCTTTCAGTAGGATTGGTATCATTTCCTCCATATGTTTTGTCGAATTCTGCTGGAAAGCTGTCTGGTCCAGGGCTGTTTTTTGTAGGTAATTTTCTTATTACATAGTCAATTTACTGCATTGATATTGGTCTGTTTAGGATCTCAATTGCTTCTTTTATCAACTTGGGGAAGCTGTGTGATGTCAGAAATTCCTCCACTTTAGGTTATCAAGTTTGTTTCCACATAGGTGTATATAGTAATCTCTGATAACCTTTTGTATTTCTTCGGGGTCAGTTGTGACTTAAACTTTTGCATTTCTGATTGTGTTTATTTGGGCTTTTTCTCTCTTTTTCTTGGTCAGTCTAGCAAGTGGACCATCAATCTTGTTTATCCTTTCAAAGAACAAGCTTTTTGTTTCATTGATTTTTTTTGTATTATCTTTTTGTCTTCTATTTCCCTGATTTGGGTTTTTATTTTGGTGATATGGATTCTTTTTTTTTTTTTTTGAGTTGGAGTCTCACTCTGTCACCCAGACTGGAGTGCAGTGGCCGCTCCCGGCCACCGCAGCCTCGACCTGCTAGGCTCCGGTGATCCTTCCGCCTCAGCCTTCCAAGTAGCTGGAACTACAGGCACGCGCTACCACACCCGGCTAATTTTTTTTTTATTTTATTGTAGAGATGAGGTCTTGCTTGCCCAGGCGGGTCTCGAACCCGCAGGCTCAGGCAATCCACTCACCTCAGCCTCCCAAAGGCGCGGGATTACAGGCTGAGCCACCGAGCCCGGCTTGGATTCTTCTTCTGAAGTTAGGGTCTTGGTAGTCTTACTTTTCCAGTGATTTGTTAGGCTGTTAACTTGGGATCTTTCCATTTTGTTCATATGTGTTTGTAGAGTTATGAATTCCCCTCTTAGTTCTATTTTCATGGCATCTGAGCGGTTTTGGAAAGATGTTTCTTCATTTTCATTTGTTTAGAGGTATCTTTTAATCTCTGTTTTGATTTCCATGTTGACCCAGATGTTACTTATCATCATTCTGTCTAGTGTCCATGTCTTTGAGGGTTATTGGGGAGCTTTATTGGTGTTGCTATTTAGTGTTATTCCACTGTGGTCTGAGAAGGTGCATGGCAGGATTTCCACCTTGTGAAATTTGTTTATGCTTGCTTTGGCCAATGATGTGGCCTACCTTAGAATACGTTGCATGTGGTGATGAGTAGAATGTATGGACTGTAGTTGTTGCATGGATTATTCTGAAAGTATCCATTAATTCTATTTGTTCAAGTGTCACACAGGTTCTGGATCTTCTTGTTGATGTTGCTTTTTTGTCCTTATGATCTGTATTTAAGTCACCATCTATGATAGTGTTAGAGTCAATATCTTTTTTATGTTTACCTAAAAGCTGCTTTATGAAAGTTGGCACTCCTCTGTTGGGTGCATATATGTTTAGGATGGATATTTCCTGTTGACGAATTGAACCCTTTATCATTATGTAGTGACCTTCTGTATCTTTTTAAATTTTTGATAGCTTAAAGAGTGTTTTTTTGATGTTAAGATTGTGACTCCTGCTTTCTTTTGTCTTCCATTCACCTGAAATTTTGTTTCCCATCCTCTTACTTTGAGTCTGTGTGTCCTTTCTGGTGAGATGAGTTTCCTAGAGACAACATGTGGTTGCCTCGTGATATTATACCCATTTTGCCATTGTATGTCTTGTCAGTGGTGCATTTAGTCCATTCACATTCAGGCTAATTATTGAAATGTGAGTGTTTATCCCTGTCATGAGGTTTTTATAGAGTTTGTTGTTGCTTCTGTTTGGTTTTTTTTTGAATTTGGGTTGATTCATGTTTCCAATCTTTTTCCTGCATTCTTGTGACAGGTGTTGTCATTCTTTTTTTCTTTCTTCTGTGTTTAATAATTTCTTAAGTGTTTTTTGTAGAGCTGGTCTGGAGGCAGCATAATTTCTTAGGGATGAAATGTCTGGAAAAGATTTTAATTCTCCATCACAGATGAAGCTTAGCTTAGTTGGGTAGGTAACTCTTAGTTGAAATTGTTTGTCTTTGAAACCTTTGAAGATTAGGCTCCAAACTCTCCTCATCTGAAGTGTTTCTGTGGATAAGTCTGCTGCTGTTCTAATTGGTCTCCACTGTACGTAGTCTGACCTTTTTCTCTTGCTGCCTTTAGGATTTTTTCTTTTATACCTACGTTGTGTAGGTTAATTACTATGTGTCTAGGAGTTGATCTACTCATTTGTCATCTTGCAGAGGTTCTCTGAATCTCTTGTGTTTGAGTGATCATGTCACTGATGAGATGAGGGAAGTTTACTTGGATAATTTCATGGAATGTTTGTTCCAGGGTGGTCTCTGTCTCTCTTTCTGCCTCAGGAAGTTCAATTAATCTTAGGTTTGGCCTCTTGAAATAATCGTTCATCTCTTGAAGGATTTGCTCTGTCTTTTTAAGCTTCTTTCCTTTTCTTTTTTCTTTTATTTTTATTTTTATTTTTTTTGACAGTTTGGGTTAGTTCCATATTTTGGTTCTCAAGCTCTGAGATTTTTTCTTCTTATTGGCTAATTCTGCTTTCCATGCTTATCAGTTTGTTATTTATTTCCTTCACTATATTCTTTATTGCTGTTATCTCAGTTATCAACCTCTTCATTCTTTCCTCTTGCCTTTCCTTGATTCTACTTACTCTATTAATGTCTTAATATTTGAGTTTGTGGTTTGAGACCATTATTTTGATGTTCAGAGATGGGGTGGTGCATAGCTTTTACTTCTGTTTGCTCAATCTCTTATTCTTCCTTATGTGGATCCTCTGGTTTTCTTCAATTCTGAAACTGAACTGTGGTAGGAGGCTGTACTTTTTGAAGATTTGAGGTTTAATTGAGGCAGGAACTGTAATTCAGAATCCATGTGCAGATCTTAGAAACCACTGACAGGTATGTGGGCCCCCTGGAACCTACTTCCTACTGCCTTATAATCTTTCCATGTAATGATGGCCTAGGTTTGCTTCCTGAAAGCAAAATGAGGTAAGAAAAAGGAAAAGAATGGAAAAAGGAAGTGGGGGGGGGTGAGAGGAAGGTGGAGAGAGAGGAGTAAGAGGAAAAACAGACAGACATACCAACTAACAAATGAAGACAGAAAAGAGTAAAAAAAAATCTAAAACATACAGACAATCATACAAACACACAAACTGAGAAAAATCCCCCTATTGATGTACTCTCCCTCAAAAATACACAGACAGGAATTCTTAAAAAATTATTTAAATAACAGAAATGAAGCAAGTATTAAAATGTTATCAAAAACTGAAAGAGAGAAAAAAAAAACTGAAACAAAAAACAAACAAAAAAATGAGCAAAACAGACCAAAAAACCAAAAAAACCAAAAAAACTCACTCTGAGGTAGTTCCTTTAAGTCCAACTTTTTTTCAACTCTGATCTCCAGCCCCTCACCTCTGCTCTCAGCACAGGCTGATAGGATAGCTCTCATTGAGGGTCAGATGCCCCATGCCTACTGCAGGAGGAGGGTGGATCAGATCTGGACTCACCTGGCTTGCTGCCTGTCAAGTCTGCCACTCAGATCTGACCTGTCTGTGTCCGATCCAGTGTGGGAGAAGGGCGACTGTCTCTCTGAGTTTGATGAGATTACCTTAGGTCCCATGTTGGAGACTGGGTGGAGCTAGGCGGGACAATGCAGGTCTCTACCTGGTCAGTATAGAGAAAATGGCTGCGGTCTGCATTTCCTCACAAGGTAAGGGCCTCCCCTCCAGCTCTCCCAGATCAGATCTGGGCTCCAGTCTCTTTGCTGTTGGACCAGGTGCCAGGTGACGAGAGCCAGCTGAATTTGGCAAGCTCTTCTCAGGAGAGTTCTGAGAATGGCAGATGAGCCTCTGCACCAGTAACTCCAATCTCCGTCGGGGGGGGATTGCAGTCACCTCCAATGGAGTGCTCCAGGTTCATGGACCCAGTCTTCCCTCAGGCGGACTTTCATTCACCCACTGGCACATGCCTACCCCATGCAAAGAGTCTTTATGGACGCAGGTTCTTGTGGAGACTCTCACAGTATGACCTGTCTGTTGCCATCTTACCAGAAGTCCAGGAATATTTTTTTCAAATGTTCCACTATATATTGATAATATATAAATTCCACCTTTAGAGTTAGCATGTTGTATTTAATGGTTATCAACTGCAACTGATGCTTAACTGTCATCTTGGAGATTTTCTGCTCTTCTGAAATAATGAAGCAATGGAACTGGATGGATCACCTGTCCATCTGCTATACTTTTTTGGGTCACTCCTTATGTTGGTGAATATCATCCTTTGATATCTTTCTAAGTGATTAGAAATTAAAAATATAGAATTAAGAGACACCAAGGACAGTAAAAGGGGGAGAAAGGGAGTGGAGTTAGGGTTCAGAAATTATGTATTGGGTACAATGTTTACAATCTGGGGAAGGGTCACCTAAAGCCCAATCTCCACCAGTATGCAACATTTTTGTGTAAGAAACAGGCAGATGTACCTCCTGAATCTAAAATAAAATAATAATTTTTAAAAATGCTTGTGCTGGGCATGGTGGCTCACACCTGTAATTCCAGCACTTTGGGAGGCAGAAGCGAGAGGATTGCCTGAGCCCACAGGGTCTAGATCAGCCTGGGCAACATGACAAGATCTCATCCCTACAATAAATCAAAAATTAGCTGGGCGTGGTGGCATGTGCCTGTGTTTCCAGCTACTTGGAAGGCCGATGTGGAAGGATTGTTTGAGCCCAACAGGTTGAGAGGCTGTGGTGGCCATGAGTGTGCTACTGGACTCCAGCCTGGGTGACAGAGAGAGACTCTAATTCAAAAACAAAAATACTTGTGAGTCCTCTCTCATGTAAGGAAAAATGTCAAATATTACTGAGAGTTCTCTTAGTAGAGAGCTAGGCAATGTCTAGCACAGGGGTTCCCAACCCCTAAGCCACAAACCAGTACCCATCCAGGCATGTGAGGAACTGGGCCACACAGCAGGAGGTGAGTGGTGGGCAAGTGAGCCAAGTTTCATCTGTATTTACAGTGCTCCCATTGCTTGCATTACCACCTGGGCTCTGCTCCTGTCAGATTAGCCATGGCATTAAATTCTCATAAAAGCACCAACCTTATTGTGAAATGCACATGTGAGGGATCTAGGCTGCAGTGCTCCTTATGAGAATCTAATGCCTGATCATCTGAGATGGAGTTGAGGGAGTGACATTAGCACTGGGGAGCAGCTACAAATGCAGATTAACATTGGCAGTGAGGTTTGATTGCACAGAGACCATAATAAATCAATTCCTTGCAGACTCATATCAAAACCTTATTAGTGAGTGGCAAGTAAACTGATGTACTTCAATTTTACAGTTGCATCTGGTAGCAGGCTTTAACTCAGAATCTTACACTTATTTTGGTTCATGGGTGGTCCACCCATTATTTTATTTACCACTTCTGTCTGTCTCTCTTTTTTTTTTTTTTTTGTAATGGTGAGTTGTATAATTATTTCATTATATGTTGCAATGTAATAAGAATAGAAATAAAGTGCACAATAAATGTTATGTGCTTAAAATATCCCGAAACAATTCTCCCCACCCTAGTCCATAGAAAAATTGTCTTCCACAAAACTAATCCCTGACGCCAAAAAGGTTGGGGACTGCTACTCTAGCAAACTCTTCAGGGATTGCCTGAGCTAGAAGAGTGTGTGCTGTCTTGAAAGTCTTTCTATTGACTGACCTATTTAATAATCTTGTAGAAGCAGAAATCAAACTGTAGAAAACCAATAGTCATTCAAATGATCTTTTCCATAGCAATGGAAATGAGTTTGTCTGGTGGGGAGAGATAGAATTGAATCCTTCCTTGAAGAAAAAGTGATCCCAAACATTACTGCACAGTGCTCCATTGGATAACAATTTTGCTTATTATGCAAATAATATTTTGATATTATACAAAAAACTTATATATTCATATTCCTCTTTAAACTGTTTTTAAACATATAAAATAAAATTAAATCTTTGCCTTATTTTATATATTCATAAAAGTTTCATTTTAATATTATACTTATTTATTTTATTTAATATTCATATTTGAAAATGTTTTGTTGTAGTCTCCCACTAGGTTGATAGCTAAGCAGAGTCAAATATTTTAGGTTGCAAATCATTTTCTTTCGATATTTTGAAGGCATGATCTCTCACTGATTTCTAGTAGCTTAGAAAACTTATATCTTTCTCGTTCATTTGCCTTTGTATATGATCTTAATTTTCTCTTTCTCTCTGGAGCTTTTAAAGTCTTTTTTTTTTTTTACCCAGTGTAAATTTTCAGAATCACTATGTATTCAGTAGTTTTCTCAATCTGGAAATTCAGATTTTTTCAGAAATATTCCTTTGTTTCTTTGAGGCAGCATAGAGAAGTGGTTATAAGTGTCAGCATTAACATTAGATTGCTTATTATTTTTATTTTCAAAATGTCTGCATTATATGCTAGTTTCCAGAAATTATTTCCTTTAATCTGATTTTCTTTCTTCATGGCATACCCTTTTGTGATAGAAATACATTGTCTACAGATATGACTATAATGATAATTGAAAAAAAAGGAGATACAAAGACTCAGCGGCAAGAGAAAGATTGTAATTTATATGACATGTAAAAATGTTCATTTTAGCTACTGTATCTGAGAAGAGAAGCACTGAAAAACAAGGATGTAGAGATAACATACAGCCAGGTATTGGCTGAGTAATCCTCCCTTTTATGTTATTATCCTTATGGTTTCTCTGTCGACTTATCATGGTTCGTTGCTTCAACACAATTTCATTTTATCATATTTTCCTTTCTTAAAACGTAGTACTAAAAATTTATTTTCTGCTTCTTCAAACTCAAATTTGTTTCTAGTGTGCACATTCTACCCTCCAAACAATGTTTTCTATTTGAAAATAAACTGTCTCTTTCTTCCATTCCCACTCTGCAACCCAGCTTTCTGTTCTCTGATATTTACTGAGTACTCTAAGCACATACACCAGTTTTGTGTGTGTCACTAATGATGTGATCAGGCAAGCTACTTTAACTCCCTGGGCTCATTTTTAACATTCTTGAAATGTGGATTGTAATTTTCACCTTACAAGATTGTAAGTAGTATCATATGAGTTAATGGGCATTACATAAACACATGATTAAAATCACCCTGGATGCTGCATACATTTTAGCAAAAGACTGAGTAATCAATTGGATTTTCATAAATGTCACTTTAATGAAAATACAGAGTCCAGAATGAGGATCCATTTTGGAACACATTTAGAAAATTATGGTTCCATTAACAGAGTGCTCAAATCACATAAGGATCGTTTCTGTCCCTTGAAAATGTCTGCACACCAATAGCAGGAACCCAACATGTAAGAGCTGTCAAGACCCTTAGAAATTATTTTGCATAATCTCTCCTTTTATTAAAGTTTTGTTCTACACCATGTAATTTAGCAACTAATTATATACTGTTTGCATTTTTCTCTGGATTCAATTGTATGTCAATCTCATTTTTTAATTCTTTAAAGGCAGAAGCCTAATTTTTATTTTTCTATTCTTCAGAGTGTTTTGCAGGATATTTGATGAGCACATTTAGTTAATATTTATTAATTAGGTGATACATATTCATTTGAAATTAATTTTTAACATTTACTGTTTTTCTCTTTTTAAGGGCAGAAAAATGTTTACCTATACCCGGTGTGGAATATTTCTGTAGATAGGGAAAGATCAGTCTGGTTTTAGTGAAAAATATTTGTAAGTCATTCAGTTCAAAGAAAAATACTGTATTATCTGGGGGGGAGAGCAGAACAGAAAAATAATATTTTTATCTCATTCAAGGCAAGATTGACGGTAGTTGTGGCAATTACCAGCCAAGTTTAGTGGTGTCCAGCAGAGAGATAAACTTATTAGCATCATCTGCAACAGAGTTGGCATGCAAGTACCCATGAGGCCTAGCAGAAAGAAAGTGTGGGACCTGTTCTAGGTACTTATCATCCCAGGAAACTCTTAGAAAAACATTGCTTTTTAGCTTGAGGTTTTACTCATATTATGATAACATGAACATATTCATTTAAAATTGTTTTCAAGCATGATTGCAAAGACTGAATAATGTCCCACAAAGTAGAATATTACCACTCATATTTTTCATAAAAAATACTTTATAATTATGTCATTGATTATGTTATGAGGTATAAGTTTGTGAAGTTTGAGGTTCCCAATACATATATTAATTAAATGACTTTCTCTAAAATCACATTATTTCGATTGTCTTTTCTCCAACATATATGAAAATATCCATTTCTTTGCAAGTTCACCAATATTTAGCATTAAATATGCATTTGCACTCATAGAAGTGAAAAATAAACTTTTGCCTTGATGACAAAATTTGATAAACCAATATGATAAGTGTAATCATAAGAAGATAATGAGGAAAACAGGGGAAGAACATCATTTGATGACAAGGCAGAGATTAGAGTTATACAGCTGCAAAGAATGTCAGTGGTTACTAGCAGCATCAGAAGCACGCTCTCTCCTAGAGCCTTGAAAGCATATGCTCCTGCTGATGTCATGATTTTAGACTCCAGAACCGTGAGACAACAAATTTCTGTTGTTTAAAGCCATCCACTCTGTTGTACTTTGTGAAGGAAGCTTGAGCAAACTAACAGTAATGTTTTGATTGAGTTTTAAAAGTTTTCTTGAAAAAAGATGTGACCTTATAGAGTATTTTTTCTTCTTGTGACTCTAGAATGTCAAAATAGCTTTCTGTTCAAAACAAACAAACAAGCCAGGAAAAGCTCCCTTACCAGAAGCTGAACACTCCTGGACTTTGATCTTGGACTTTCTAGCTTCCGGAGTGTGAGAAAAGAAATGTATGTTATTTGAGTCGCCCTGTCTGATATTTTGTTAAGGCAGCCCTAGCTTACTTCTACCAGGTCTCCAGACTTTGACTTGACACAACATAGGCTCTTCCCTGAGTCTCCAGTTTCTTAGCCCACCCTGTACATCTGGGATTTGCCAGCCTTTGTAATCAATATTGTAGAATAAACCTCTTTCTCTATGTATACACATACTATTGATGTTGTTTCTCTGGAGAACTCCAATTAATACAATGTGGTACAAATAGAGGTAGGAAGAGATTGGAGTTATGCAGCTGCACAACTAAAAGGTCCCTGAGATCATTATGACTACACTGAATTTCATGTTAAGAAGCTCAGTATTTGCTCTGGAGAATTCTTTTCCACCATTTAGATTTTCACATTTTTTCTTTTTACTAAAAGCAGATTACTCACTACTCCCAAATATCTTACATATATGACTATGTGTAGTATTCTGCATACTTTTGCCCTTACTTGAATTTTATTTTTCTAAAAAAGTATTCACACAATCATGAAATCTCCTTAAAATAGTAACTTTTTCTACTACTTTTGATGAACTCTCTAGAAGAAACTTTTTTTAATGTGTTTAATCTTGTAGTCTTCTGTTCTCCCTCCCTCCCCTCCTCCCTCACCCCCCTTTCTGTATTTATCTCTAATTTCCACTATAGATTACATTAATTTTGTAAGGTGCCAAGTTTTATTTTCTTTGTATCTTAAATATTTAGAGAATGATTCAAGCATTCAGTGGTTCTTGAACTGTAATAATGACAAGCTCTAATTTAAGCTTCAAGACCAAATTCAATTAGCTTCTAGTGTAATTACAGTTATTTGACTTGGTGTGTAGGATGGGCTGGTATTCAAAGAGAGGAAAGGCAGAGTGATCAGTTAGGAATCCAAGAGATAAGTGCAGGTAAGGGTTATTCAAAGTTTAAATAAACCAAACAGCAGCAAAGAAAATGGAAAAGGTAAGAGGACTGTTCTGATGTTGGTATAATGACTTTGCAACAAATTAATTGTGGGATAAAAGTTTAAAGTAGGAATCAGGTCAAGAAAATTTTTTACTTAAGTGACTTTATGCCTTTATAAATGCTATTCCTTCAGAAAGGAAAACTTTTTCTATTTCTATAGTCCTTTTAGGTGACAAACTAACTTCAACATCAAATTCAGTGGTCTTCTCTTCAAAGACTACCTAGTTTGAGTAATGAAACATCTTCTAACACTTCATATTGATTTCCTGTTAGACATATGTATTTTCTTTTTATAACATAATCATGGCATTTATCATTTAGCATTACATGTCTGCTTAATTGTCAAGGTACCCCTTAAGGAAAAAACTCAAATTTCATTTGTTTTTTGTATCCTCCATAATAGCTTGGCTCCAGACATAAAATAATAGAATAAAATAAGATAAACTAATGTGAAAATCATTAAACATGCAAAATGCTATATGAGAGAATGAATAATTTACATAAAGTAAATAACTTAGGAGTAAGAACTAATTTGGTAGGAATTTTCACTCCAGATTTATTTTGTTGAGTTTTACATGGTGATAAGTTAGAAAGTATGAATGTCTAGTTATAATGTTGAACTTAAACATTTTACAATCATAGAACAATAAAAAGGTCTGGAATTTTAGATCAATATTGTTTCTGGAGGCAATATTTTAAGTATACTTTTTTACCGAAGTAATCATTGAAGCAGATAAGAATGTAATTACCACAGAGAGAAGAGATGTGTGATCAAGAAGACAATCTTGATCAATACCTATAGTGAGAGTGTTAAAGATGGAAATGTACTAGCTATAATAAAGAAGTTTGGAGACTCAGAATCAAGTAGCCCAAAGGAAGTAGAGAGAAAATGTTAATCATACAAATTTAACTGGAAAAAAAATCCACTTTAAATTTATAACTTATGGGTGAGTGGTAATTTTTGGAAAAAAAAAACTGGTAGAGTGATAATTCTGTATTTTTTCTTTTTTAAAACTTTCTAAATCAAATTACTTTCCATTGAAAAATTAACAGGATCATATAGGAAATACAGTATACAAAAATGTCAGAAAATACCTCTTACCTTGTACACTGATATGTTCAATATTTCTGGCTCCATTTACTTAATATCTTGATTTCTCCTATTCTCCAAATTTTTCAAAACACATTGTGGCACCAGGCCCTACTGTGATTCCCCAATGATTTCTGCTTCCTGTCATTTACACGTGTGCAATCCCCTTCTCTTGAATGTGGGCAGAACCAGTGACTTCCCTATAACCAATAGAATATAACAAAAGTGAGAGAATGTTTGTTGCTCTCATGATTCAGTTATATAGCATAAGAAACTTGATGAGGTGTCACTCTTGCAATTGCATTATTATATAATACTTCTCAGACTAGAGCTACAGATTCTTTTTGAAACCATGTTGGAGAAGACCACAAAACAAGAAACTATGAGTGGCCTCTAAGAACTGTGAGTGGTTTCTAAAACCTGAGTGGCATCTTAGAACTGTGGGCAGCCTCTAGGATCTAAAACATCCTCCAGCTAATAATCAGCAGAATGCCAGGGCCATCAGTCATGCAGAAAAGAGGAAATAAATTCTACCATCACCCAGAATGTGCTTGGAAGTGAATTCTTTTCAAGTTGAATCGAATATAAGAATGCAGCCCAGCTGACATCTTGATTTAAGTATTTTTCCTTAGTATTAATTCATTTAAAGACTGACAGATAAAAATTGTATGTATTTATTATGTACAACATGATGTTTGATGTATACAGTGATGTGACGTAGAATGAGATTTTGGTCAACAATGGATGGCATATATGACGGTGGTCCCACAGATCATAATGGAGCTGAACAATTCTTATAGCCTAATAAACATCTTAGCCATTGTAGTATTGTAGATGATATTTTATGGTGATACTGGTATAAACAGATTACTGTGCTGCTAATCCTATTAAGTACAGCACAATACATAACACTTGAAAATAATAGTAAACAAATATGTTACTAGTTTATATATTTACTATACTGTACTTTTTATCTATATTTTAGACTATACAACTGCTTATTAAAAGTATAGTTAACTGTAAAACAGTTTCATGCAGCTCCTTTAGAAGATCTTCCAGAAGAAGACATTGGTGTCATAGGAAAAACAGCTCCATGGTTGTTACCCTTGAAGAACTTCCAGTGGGACAAGATGTGTAGGAAGAAGACAGTGATATTGATGTTCCTGGCAGTCACATTAGACTTATGTATTGTCTGTGTCTTTAATTCAAAGGTTCAAAAAAGTAGAAATAAAAACTTTTAAAAATATAAAAAAGTTTATAGAACAAGGGTATGAAGAAAGAAAATATTTTTGTACAGTAGAACAATGTGTTTATATTGTAAGCCATTAAAATAATTTGATTATTATTTGTTGTTAATCTGATGCAGGAAGTTTTAAAAAAGAGAAAATACAAAAGAGTCAAAGCTTTAAAAAGTTCATAAAGTAAAAAATGTACAGTAAATGAAGGTTAATTTATTGTTAAATAAATACGTTTAAGTATAAATTTAGTGTCACCTAAGTGTACAGTGGTTATAAAGTCTACAGTCATGTACAGTGATGTTGTAAGCTATCACAGTCACTCACTCACTGACTCACCCAGAGCAACTTCTTGTCCTGCAAGTTCCATTTATGTTAAGTATCCTATGCAAGTGTATCATTTTAAATCTTTTACATCATATTTTTACTGTACCTTCCCTATGTTTAGATATGTTTAGATACACAAAAACTTAGCATTGTGTTACAGTTGCCTACACTATTCAGTACAGTAATTTACAGTACAGATTTGTAGCCTAGGAGCAATGAGCTACACCATATAGCCTAGTGTGTAGTAGGCTGCACCATCTAGGTTTGTGTAAGTACATCATTCTATGATGTTCACACAATGATAATATTGCCTAACTATACATTTTTCAGAATGTATACCTGTTGTTAAGTGACCATGACTGTATGTACATTGTGGAATGAATAACTCTATACATTTCTCCTTATAGTCATCATATTTATAGTGAGAACACTTGATATCCTCTCTCTTAATATTTTTCAAGATGCACTATATTGTCGTTAACTACAATCACCAAAAAAAAATCACCATGCTGTACCTGTAGCCTTCAAAGCCCAAAGCTGAGAGCCCAGTTAAGCTGTGCTAAGATTCCTGCCCCTACATATTACTCATGGGTAAGAGAATAAAGCTCCCTGATAGATAGACTTAAAGGAACCACAAAATGTAAAAACTCTTTTTTTTTTGTAATTTACACAATGAGTGCTATAAGTTTGTTGTGTGTCTATCGATTTATATTACATTATATACATTAATTATATTTTACATTTTCACAATCTTAATTAATAATCTGTGGGATTACATTATGCCATGGAAGAGTATGAGTACTTTGAAATTAGCAAATTGTCTTTTAATTTAAAATAATATTTTATGATGCAATATTATTTGTTTCTTATTTAAAGCTAACTTGTTTTCTTGATATTTGAAACTTCTTTGTGTTAGTTCATCAAATGTAAGTATTTGTTTAAAACCTTTGTGTGAGATTTTTATTCCATAAGCTTTTGTCAGATTGGTGAAAGAGGTTAATGAAAATAAAAATAGCTGAAAGATGTTGGATTAAATTTAATTTTTATGGAAGAATATGGAATTTAAGAAAAACTACTAGAAGTATGAGAGAGATTAAATAAAAAGTAATAAATTCCTATTATACTTTTAAATGTGATTAGTATGTTAGTATGAATAAAGTTAGAAATGAATGTGAAAAAGGCAATATATGACAGCTCCTCCTACTTACAAGAAAAAAAGAGAAACATGTTTGTCAGTAACAACTATGTTATTATATAAAGTCTTTCAGTGCAAAGATTGATTTTGAAGCATTTTTTCCAGCAGCACAATGTTTTGCTCTACTCCATAATTTCACTAAAATTATACAGCTGTCACAAAGTCATGGTTTGTGAACTGTAGTAACATGTGCTAAGAGTATAATGTCATTTATGTGCCATTAGCAATTACATGGTGGCCAGTTTTTTTTTCCCATCAGTAACTTATTTAATTCAATACTTTAAAATTCCTAGGGCTACCTCAAAATACTTACATGATATAAATAATTGTAATGCCTAAAGATTTGATTTTTTTATCCATCTTATATCTTTAACTTCTGTACATGAATACATATGCACATAAACACAGACATGTGTTTCTATTAATACAAATACACTCACATATATATACTTACGTAGCACAACATTCACATTGCTCATGTGTGTGTGCATATACGATTTACAAATGTTTTGTTTTGTCTAAAACTTCTTGGAGGTACATATTATGGTTGCCCAATTCCCTGTTGAATGTTTGGGCCTGGGCTTTCTACTTAATCCTCAATATCAGCTTATTCAAAACTGAACTCATCATTGCCAGCTATTCTTCACCTCCATGGTTCTCCAATCTAACAAGTCATGCGGGTCCCACGAAACTTCAGTTACTTTACATGCCATTATTTTGCTCATCACCAACATATAACAAGATTAATATCTCCATATCTCTTAAGTCCATCTCTTCTTCATTGCAATATTATTTTTCTCCCAGATTAATGAAATAGTCTAATAGTTCTCCCTTCTCCCATTCTATCATTATACTTGAGTCATATCAGTCCACTTAAACTTGGCTAGTGTTCAAGACTGGTGAGAATAAGAACTTGAGATTGGCTTATGTTGATCAATAAAAGATGTAAACAAATGGATACCAGTCCCCCAGTTTAATTAGTTTTCTGTTAAGGTAGGAACAAATTTCAGTGGCCAATGCATGAAGAGAAATACACACTATTGAAAGTTAAGACTGGTAGTTGGGATAGATAATTGAAAGCATAAAATAACAAGCATAATTGAGAATACTTGCAGTGTGATGTGCAACTGAAAAATTCTACTTAATTACATGAAGAATTATATAACAAAGAAGGTGGCCAAATATTTTGTACCTTTACACAATATTAAGTCTAAGAAAATACGTGAAACAACAAGAGAACGGAAAAAAAAAAACACACTGATAATCACCTTACAAGATATAACTAATAATTTTCAAAGTGGTTGGACTGAAGTAGTAATACAGACATTTTAAAAGTTTTGAAATGGCCTCTCTTCCTTTTGTCCCTAAATATTACTTTCAAATTTTTTATAGTAAGAGTTATAAATTGTTATTCTAAAACATATATTATTCCATTCAATTCAAATAACAATTCTATAAGAAATGTATTGGGCTAGCCATGGAGGCTTATGCCTGTAATTCCAGCACTTTGGGAGGCTGAGACAAGAGGATTACTTGAGTCCAGGAATTAGAGACAAGCCTAGGTAATGTAGCAAGAGCTCATCTGCAAAATTTTAAAAAAATGAATTGGGTATGTTGGTGCACACCTGTAATCCCAGCTGCTCAGGAGGCTGGGGAGGAAGGATTGCTTGAGTCCAGGAGGTCGAGGCTGTAGTGAGCCGTGATTGTCCCACTGCACTCCAGCCTAGAGGTGACAGAGTGAGACCCTCACCCAAAGAAAGAAAAGAAGAGAGAAGAAAAGAAAAAAGAGAACAAAATGTATTACTGACATTTCTGAGGTTATAAAACTGAAACCCAAGATCCCACAAACTATAAGGAATGGAGATACTAAGGTTTTGCGTCAGAGTTCCACACAAGAACTTCACCAAGTCACTTAGCAAGTATTATATAGACTAGCAGTTCACAGCAGGAGAAATTCTACTTCCTGAAGAACATTTGGCAATGTCTAGAGGTACTTTTGATTGTGACAGATGGAGGAAATGAGGCTTGCTACTGACAACTAGCAGGTAGTGGGCAGAGACATTGCTAAATATTCTATAATGCCCGGGATAGTTCATCACAAAAGATTTTTGTGCCTACAATATCGTTAATGCTGAGGTTGAGAAACATGGGATAGATGGAATATTGTCCTGTACTACAATAATATACAGTAATAGAGAGACCTATTGACTGAGAGATGCATAGAAAAAGTAGAAATATATGTATGTTCCTGTATAAGTAACAATAAAACACTGTAAAAGTGAAAGCCAAACAATGTTTACCTATGACTTGTCTGTTATAAAATTTTCACAATACAAATAAATAGATCAAAGAGAACCTTATAAAAAATTCTACCTTCTCAAGATAGAAAATAAAATTTCAATCATTTTAGAAAGAACACACAGATAAAATGTGGTTGGACAAGTATTTTTCTTTGTAAAGTATAAATACACATTTCCTCAATTCCTAGACATTATAAATTATAAGTTACATCACCCATTTCCTGGAAGTTCATTAAAAAAAAAGCAAAGTACTATATTAAATATGCATATTTAAGAAGACAATGACTGATGTGTGTTTTCATATCACTTTAGACCATTTTAATCTATAATATCACAAAATTTAAGGCTCTTCCTCAGTCTAAATGCTCTTCTGCATCGCTTCTAAAAGTATGCACAACATAAGCTGACAGGCTGCTTTGAGAGTCTGTGCTTATGATCTTGAAATTATTTGCATCTTGAAGCAGCAAATGCCATTGTACAGCATATCAGATAATTCCAGAATTTCCTATTTTCTATTTAGTAAAACCCATATTATTTTTTATTTCTATGATAGAAGTTAAACAGTTTCTCTTGAAAATCATCTGGAAGAACTTTGGAAAGATACTTTGTCAATGCCTGAGCGATAGCTTTTTGTGACACATCAATGAATAATTAGTCTTCCCAAACTTTGTAAATTCTCTGATGGTCTGAAGGGATTTGGCTATTTCTACTTATTGCACTGAATTGTTGGGCAAACAAAACAGAATTATCGATATACACAATATTTTTTTAAGAATGCCTCAAAACATAATACTTGGAATAAATGTTCGGTGACAATTAGGGATTCAATTATAGTTTAAACTATATGTGTCACTTCAAATAATTCAACTGAGGATGATTTGATGAGAATGTGTCTCCAGTATCCTTCTCTTCTAAGTCATCTGTACAGGCACACACACACACAAACACATACACACAGTGAAAATGACAACTAGACAGTCAACAGTGACACCTTCGCCTGTAGATAGGCAGATATCATTTTACTTTTATTCCAGTTGCAAAAATATTTAGCATTTTAAAATAATGCCCCTAGAAATTGAGCAAATACGTTTCCTTATCTTTTATTTAAACTAAAAATTTTGTTAAAGCAAAATTCTGTTCTTTGAAATAATTTATTACATGATCTTCAAAATAATTAAACTATATGGTTTAAATAAAAGCTATAATTTGTATTCAGCATTAATGTACTGTATAACTCACAATTTTACTCTGAAATGACATGCATTTCTAGCATAAGAGAAGAACAGATAACTTAAAAATACAGTAGACCGTCAAAAGTTATACAATTTTGCTTCAAATATTATAGTGAATCATTAACTATATTAAAAAAAAAATAAGAACACATTAAGATAATTCTTCTGACTCAAAAAGTTTTCTTTGGGAAATTAAACTACTCTTAGAATCATTTTAGCAAATTTCCTCAAGACTTACACATCTCCAAAATGTTCTCTTTGTTGATTTTATGATGTTGTTAGAAGTAATCAGAATTTTTTGTCTTTATTTTTTCTTTTGAGACTTTAAAAAATGCTAAACTTTGAGATTGCTTTTCTTGGTTGCCATTGGAACCATAGACAGTTACTATAGCAACAACCTGATAATTATGTATTTTCAAGAGGTACTGGCAAATAAAAGGTGACTACAATTAAAATTACTTAAATAATATCTTTACAAGTTTATTATTGGTTATGCTTTTGGCATATGTTTTATTGGCCTATTTGACATGGAAAGCGATGTAAAACTATTAAGTGGTTCATAAAATCTATTCACATGTGCTAGAAATATTAATAGATATCTGAAATGTATGAAAAATTGAATGGTTTTAGTGTTATACGATCCTATTAATAATTGCTGCCTTTGTAAAAACATTGCTCTAGGCAGTGCTTGGTGGCCTAGCCTGTAATCCCAGCACTTTGGAAGGCTGAGGGCAGTGGATTGCCTAAACCCTTGGGTTCCAGACCAGCCCGGGCGAGAATTCGTAGGCAGAGCATAACCTGCATCAGTTCATCTTCAAATTCATGAATGTTATCAAGTGAGATCAGCACAGCATCTTAGCTGAGTAAATAAAAAATCAGCTGGAGGTGGTAGCACACACCTGTGTTATGGCTACTTGGAAGGCTGAGGCAGAAGGATAGCCAGAGCCCAGTAGATAGATGCTGGAATGGCGGTGAGCGTGCCACTGTACTCCAGCCTGGGCAACAGGGTGAGACTCAAACTCAAAAACAACAACAACAACAAAAATTGCTTCTAATTCTAGGGCAATAAATTTAGAAAATTAGATTCATATAAACATCGCAAAAGGAAAAGCTTCTGCCTCATCTGTTTTATTAATACATCTATTTAAGTTGTATTTCAAGTCAAATTTGAAATTATCACCACAAATTTTCATTTTGCCTCATTTTATCCATTTTTACTATTTTCTTGTAGGTAAGTCATAGGAAGTGAAAATGATTTGAATACAGGCAACATAATATCATTTAGAAATACTTTTCACATTGTTGAAAAGCCTTTATGCACTATCCTGAGTCATTTGCAGGTTGGCAAATTCAGTTATGTTGAGCCCCTCCATGTGTTTTTAATGAATCAAGTACCCTTTATATTAGATCCACCAAAAAGGTGAAACTATGGCTCATTTATTTGTGTGGTAAACAGATAAGAAAGGTATGCTAATGAGCTTCCCCTAAATTCTTTCATGATTAATTACAGGAAAGAAGATGGGATTATGTGAGCATTATATCTCTCTTTATAATGGCTGATAGTAAATGTAGTGGTGATGGCTCTTCTTGGACTGATGCCAGAGTAGATTTGTATTTCGGGTGTCATTTAGGTATGAAAGAGGTAATGTCAACTATAGGAGTCCAGACTTTTTCTCAAGACTCAGACCATTTAGGATACTTTTTGAGGTATATAATGCATTTGAAATTGGTGGTAGATTAAACCTTGTCCATAATTATTTTCTGTCCTTCCTCCTGCTGCCATGGACTCAGCTATATGACTGGTTTCTTCCAGCAGAATTTTAAAGGAAGCTATAAAAACAGAGTTGGAAACATATTTGCATTGGTGTTCTTCTCCTGTGCATATGCCACCACAAAGAGAAGAAAATACCCAGCAAGCCAAATATTGCACAAGGAAGAAAATCAAGTAGGCAGAGCCTATATTTTCATCTATATCAATTCATCTTCAAATTCATGTATATTTTCAAGTGTGATCAGCACAGCATCTTAACTGAGTTCAACCAAACGTGCTTACCTTGACTCCCAGACTATAGGAAAAAAAAAAGTTTTAATTTATTGTGTTTTGGTAGTTTTTTCAGTAGTACTGTGTGTGCATGTGTGTGTGTGTGTATGTGCGCGCGCGCACGCGCGTGTGTGTGTGTGTGTGTGTGTGTGTGTGTGTGTACTAACTGACACAGAATGGGAAGTGATTTGCAAACTTACGGAAAAAGGAATGTGGGTTTCCATATGGAGTTTTGTGGGGTATGATATGTTCAAAGGGAGCTTTGGAAGTTTTAATATATTTCTGGAAAGTTGGAAAGCACATGAATATATGAGGCTGTGTATGTATCCGAGAAAGATCTGAGAATCCCCTTAGCTCTCACCTCTGGATGATAATGGGATACTGGGAAAAGAAGAAATGAATGTTATGGTAGAGTGGTTAATTGTGTGCCTGAGTGTTGAACATATACCTTAACACACGCTCAGCTCACTGGCAAATCTAGGGAAATGTAATGGTTCAAAGCATTTAAGAAAATCTCTATTAGCTGATCATCAAACTAACCAAGCAGACACATCAGTGGCTACACATGACAATAAGTACTGATTTTCTGAAATCAATATAAAAAGTCATTAAGCAAATAAAGAATAGCAACAACAAAAACAATAACAAATAGGAATAATAATACATTTTGGGGAAAGGAGAGGACTGTATTTTTAGAGTTGCCACATTATGTTTTAAAAAAGTCCAATTTTCTAAAAAAAAATTCATGACAGGCAAAGAAACATGAAAGTTAAACATATACAAGAACAAAAAAGAAGTAAATAGAAATTGTCCATAGTAAAGCACATTTGTTGGACTTACTAGACAAGATTTTAAATCAGCTATTTTAAACATGGCCAAAGAACTAAGGAAAACCATATCTAACAAACTAAAGGAGGGTATGAGAATAACTTCTCACTAAATAGAAAATATCAATAAGAATATATAAATTATTTTAAAAATAGATATTCAGAAGTTAAAAATATTTTAACTAAATGAAAAATGTACTAGAAAAACTCAATAACATTTAAACTAGCATAAGAAAGGATCAGCAAACTTGAAAATAGGTCAATTAAAATTATTTCATTTGTGGAAAAAAATTTAAAAATGAAATATTAATGAAAGAAGCTGAGACCTGTGGATACCAACACATGGATAATGAAAGTTCCAGAAGGAGAGGAAAGAGACAATGACAGAAACAATATTTGATAATTAATAGCCAAAAAATGCTCAAATATGGTGAAATATATTAATCTACACATTCAAGAAGCTCAACAAACACTAAGTGGGATAAACTGAAAGAAATCAACACAGATAGATAAAAATCTGTCAAAAGTTGAAGAAAAATAGAGGCTCTTGAAAGCAGTAAGGAAAAAGTGCCTCATCACAGAAATGTTCAATAAGATTAACATATGATTTCTCATCAGAAGTCTGGAATTCAGAAGGCACTAGTATGACATATTCAAAGAGTTGAAAGCAAAATAATTCTATCAAGAATCCCATATCAGCAAAATTATCCTTCAAAAATGAAGAAGAAATTAAGACATACCCAGATTTTTAAATGTTATTTTTCATTAGTAGTCCTGCCCTAAATAAAATTCTAAAGGGAGATCTTCAGGCTAAAATAAAAAGAAATGATACAGTATCTCAAACAAAATAAATAAAGGGCATTACATAGAAAAATATTTTTTTTAAAACAGTGTAAATATATTTTTGTTTGTAACTTCTTTTCTCCACTGTCCATCCCCTAAGTTTTAATATAACTGCATAAGGCCATAATTATTTTATTATCATAAGGTTTTTATCCCCCAAAATTCATTTGTTAAGTGTAATTACTAATGTGATGGTTTTAGAAAGTTGGGAATTAGGAGTTTATTAAGTCTTGAGGATAGAGTCCTCATAAATGGGATTAGTGTCCTTATAAAAGAGCTTCCAGAGAGTTACCTTGCCCTTTTAACCAAGTGAAGACACAGCTACAAGTCAACACCAAGTATTCAGAAAATGGGCTCTCAATTGACATGAAATCTGACAGCAGCTTGATCTTTAACTTTCTAGTCTCCAAAACTATAGGAGATAACTTTCTCTTGTTTATAAGCTACCCAGTCTGCAATATTTTGTTATACAAGCCCTTATGGACCAAGACAATGTATACACATCTGTGTTATGAGCATACAAAGTGTACAGATTTAATTTGTATGACAATAAGAGAACAAAAAATGGGGATGGAATGAAGCTATAGAGGAGCAAGGTTTTTGAATATTGTTAAAATTAGTTGGAATTTATTCAAAAAAGATTGTTATAAGTTTTAATATAGTCCTTAGGG